>VDFB02028458.1:0-12075 GCA_007258455.2 Sequoia sempervirens
TCCTTATAAGACCTCCTTGGTGCTTTGCTTCACCAATCTAACCTATAGGTCCCTACTCATGACTAGGTGCCCCTGGTTTGTCTGACCAACCCCTCTTCTATCATTCATCAAGATCATACATTGACCTTCTTGCCCCTCCTAAGTTTGGACCATATCCATTACCTCCACATAAAACTGGACATCCTTGGTCTTCATGGTTCCCACGCTGTGATATGGTTATGCAAATGAAAATGAAGAAAAGTAATCATCTCTCCTTATCCATTGTTTTGGAAGAATGCATGCTTAATGTTTTGATACATGATATCAACTCTCTCTTTTTCTCTCATGGTTGAATATCCAAATCCGGTATGGTGGGCCTCGGAACTTCTAGTCATCTTTCTTCCTCTTCCACCAAATGTTGTCCCGATCCACATGTCTGCTAGCCTAATTGGCTTTGTTTTTGAAAGCTGAAGTTTCTCTTGAGTCACCAGTGTAGCTCTCTCTACCTTTCCAAACTCTTTCATTGCTACAAATCGTCTTTGGGATTTAGTCATTTGTACCACATGGTTGATGTGATTTGAATCCTTGCATCTAAGGGGTTTAAAACCTTAGGGGCATTAGATGAGAAAAAGAAGTAATGTTTTTCTTTTCTTTTTATGTGAGGACGTAGTAGTGAGATAAAAGAGGACTGTATAGAAAAATGAAAAAAGAAGACATAAAAATTCATGGACCATACTATATCACCTGCATGCTAGCTAACAAGGACATGAATGTAGTAGATTTAGGTATGATAGGGGTATTGCAAGGTATATTTGAGGAATATATAAGAATGAAGAAGAATTCAATGGATCAAATTAGTGTCAAATGTTTTCCTAAAAGATCTCCCACACCCTATTAGGGAATTTAATCATTTCTAAGCATTTTCCATGTCCTATGGAAAAGTTTGAGGAGGCTCCAATAGTTGAGAGTTTAATGAGTACTTATAACTTCTTTCCATGCAATCATGATTAGTTAGAGAACATATAGGGAAACTTGATGAGCTATGCAACAAATGAAGAGAATATAGGGTATTTTGACCCTAGTCTTAAAGCATCTCCCAAGCGTCAGGAGATATTGAAGAGTCTTGGCTGATGATAGATAGAGATTAGAGGATAGGAATTTTATTTTTGGTTACATTTGTCTTCTTGGGACATCCATCGTCTTATTCTTGAATTCGATTGACATCACAAAAAATTATATAGGATGGAGTAGAATGTAGCTCTACCTTTATGGAGTTCCATGTTAAATTTTATTATATATAGCTTGCTAGTGTAGGAATTCCTAAGACAAACAATCATGGTAGGACCATTCTTAAAAGATTTCAAATAATAACCTAGTGAACCCCATATACTCTTATGACTATATAGCACAAGAATTTAGATTAAACTTAGAATTCGAACAACTTTAAGTTCTATTTATTATTCTATATTACACCTAGAGTCAGAAAGTTTGATCAAATCCTACTACTTTCGGAGGTGTTTCACATGAAACCCTCCAACTTAACACCACTGTTCAGCATCCAAAATCACATATTAAATGCCATTAAATGAAAATTCTATTAACATATGTAATCAATTTATAATTGTTTACTAACTTTACATACCCCACTGATAGGTGTACTGCATAAATAAGTAGATTGACTGGTGTACCCAGGGTCAACATTGTGACCCTACAATTTTATTAAAATAATAAAACTAAATTAGTTAATCTTGCATTTGACAATTAAAATTTAATAAACTAAATTCAATGAACATGTTCAATTTTACCTGACTGTCAATACCATATGCATCATGCAGAATGTCAGCCGCCCTCTCCATCCCGTAGATGCATACGGATCAGGCTGCGTAGAAGTATATGGATCCTATGTAGCACCCTCCTGAGGGCCGGTAGGGTCATGCGAACCAGTGGCTCATAAGATTGACACACATGGCCTCGAAGGCCACCACTTGAAGACTCCCCTGGATTGCACTGTACAATGGGGCTAGTGTGGTGGATGACACTCCGAGTCAAGGATGTAATCGCCTGCAAAGTCTCTACATCAGCACTCTCATTTGCAATTGCAGACATCACAATCTGCTCCTGGCCGGCCCTGGCGGAAAGTCGTCTCCACAGTAAATGTAGGATCGGTACATTGCACGGGCCTATCACCGGTACTGACCCCCACCTCTCCCCACGAAACTCCTTCATATCAAAATAATTTGGGATTTGGTTCAATACAAACTCACAGTATAATTTCCTAAGAAAATATTGGGGGACTTCACGGTTATTGCACGGTGGGTAATCAAAGACCATATACCATCTGTCATAAAAGCGGTTCCTAATCTCTACGTGGTGGCACCAATGGATAGGAAACCTCTTTGCATTGAGGGTGAGATTTTGATTTGTTCTAGGGTCAGTGAATAGAGAGCACAAATCTCCTTTAGTAATCTTTAAATCTTTAACTTGTTTATATGATAATTTATCTGCATAATATGCCCTTGATGTTTGCCTCCTATTTTTCCATCCAGATATTTGTTGGGTAATTGCATCCACATTTTTTAACAAATCTTTCAATGAATCTGCTAGATGTATCCTTTCTGTGGTTGAAGAATTTTGATCACTCAACCTACTAATAAGATCTTCAACTTCTTTTTTGTTGTTTTCAATTTCACTCCTCAAATTTTCTTGAGTGCCAGGAGGGTATTGAGAGAATGGTGGGGCAGGTTGATTTTGTTGTTGAGGTTGATTTTGTTGGGGTTGATTTGGTTGAGGATTTTCCTCCTCTTGTTGAGGATTTCCTACAAATTAAAAAAAAAATCATTCATTTCTAAACTAAAACAAACAAAATCAATTTAAAACAAAACAATTCATTAGAAATACCAAACAAAACTTACCTCTTGCATCTCTTCGTCGTCGGGGTGCCATATTTGTGAAGAAAATTGAACTCAAGTTGATCAAGTGTCAAGAAGTCACCTCCTCAACAATGTGAGTGCGTAGTGCAGGGTTTTTGGCCGCGGGCAGAAATGGAAATCAGAAAAAATAGAAGTGAAGAATGTTCCTTTTTTTTTTGCTTTTAAAAAGACAAAACGCGTTCGCGTTATAATGCGAACGTGTTTTGTCTCATTTTTCACTTTTGTGGCCACAAAAGTGTGACCATCTTGGTGCACTTACCCATTTCTTGCTTGGTGATAGAGGTATGCACGACTTCAAAATTGATCAGGGCTTTGTCCACTACATGTTCAGAATGCAAAGCCTCCGATTCTATCTTCATTTTTGCATCGTGCTTGGTTCTGAGAATCAAATGTGATCAATCCAAGGACAGGTATTCACCCACCTTTGATGTAAATTCTCAGGATAGACAAAGACCAAACATAGGAGGAACATCTATGATCACAGTGTCTTGTGGCACTGTGATACTAGGGAAAGCAAATGGAGTTAAAGGAAGTGCCTTGATGAAACCTATGGTTTCAACTTTGTTTCCATCAAGCTTCATTACCCCCCTTTTCATAGGTTCATAGCTGAGTCCTAAAGCTTCGGCTATCTGTTTAGGCATAACCGTGGTGCTAGTGCCAGAATCAATCATAGCATTGTGCAATAACTTCTTTCCTATAATGAGAGTCAAGAAGAAGGGTTGGGGTTTTAACTTATCTCTAACCTCGATAGGGGATTCCTTTGTATTATTTGTAAAGACTTTAGCCGGTGGTATTTGATTAACAACCTCTGCACTGGCAAACTGCTCTGTTGGCGTTGTGTTGACCTCTTCTTGAAGCGCCTTCTGTAATAGTGTTTTTTGCTCTGGGATAGCTAGAATGTCACATAGAAACACATTAGCGAATGACTTCTTCAATTGTTCTACCACATTAAAAGGTGACAAACTCAGAGGTTTCTGCTCCTTGGCTCTTGCTATAATAATTTCCTTCTGTGGTTGAGATGGTGGCGGGGTAGGAGAAGTGTCAGGAATCTGATTGAAAGCACCTTTGATTTGTGGGCTAGATAGATGCAGAACAACTGATTCACCGGTAAATCTCCTCTTTGAGCCCGTGTTATAATCAGATTGCACTTGCCGCATTTTGGATATGAACGTATCATTAGCAAACACTATTTCTTCTTCCTCCATCTAGGAAAAAAACACGTGATTAGGAGCGATATCAGATTCTTGTTCTAGAGACATTCCTTGCATTTGCGTGGTAAGAACCACACTCTCCATTTGTGGTGAGGCATATATATAACCTTTGTGATCTGTCGCCGTGCCTTGGCTGCATTGCTCTACCACCTTTTGTTACAAGTTGCCACGTGGATAGTTTCAGGGCATATGTGCATCGCTGCAAGGGAAGCACCATGGATTGATGTCATCAATGAGGTTGTTTTGCCCTATAGTTAATTCCCTACTCGAGCTTTGTGAAGCACTCGCCAGCGAAGTAGGCACTGGTACCATTTGGTTGGCAGTCGGAGCTGGTGGATTAGTGTGAGGTGCGCCCTGGTACTGATTCTGCTGATATGAGGACCACCCGCCTTGATAGTTTTGATATGCAGGCTTCAGAGGCGTTGATTGGTTCCGCTTAAGAGTGGTTATATCATTTTCCATGGTCTGCAACATCTTTTTAAGGTCGCTCATTTCATCTTTGGAAGAACCCGATGTAGAGGCTACATTTTGTGGGGCTGCTGCACATGTGTACATCTATTAGGGAGTTGTGGGCACGCTAGTTGACACGACTTCTTGTACGAGAATTGATATTTTAGGAAATATCGGCATAATAGGTTGAGGAGGCAACTTTCCACAATCTATCAAATGATTCTTGGCTTTGACAATGACACCGTAAGCATCTGGTAGAGTAGCTCCTCCCAAAGACTTGATCATCATAGAAATGTCAGAATTGATGAACTTCAAATAAAATATGAACGCCAACTCAGGAGTTGGGCATATAGTAACAGGGATCCTCTACCAATTTGTGTGAAATCAAGCATTAAAGTCCATCAGAGCCTCCTAGGGGGCTCGTTTTATGATAGATAGTTGATAGTGTGTATAATGTTTAATTGAAATGTAAAACAAAACATATAAAACACTAAATGAAACCTTAAACTAAAGAAATTGAACTAAATTAAAAGCAAACAAAATCTTCTTCAGTGCCGTCCCATTTTTCTCTATCCACAGAGATTCTTTTGAAGCTTTTGGCTCTCAGATTGTGTAAGCTTCTCCAAATGGCTGCTGCAGAACGAGTATGCAAAGGAAAACTATCCTAGGTGATGATGAAAGTGAAATTATTGATACGGATATGGACAGGGGCTGTGATTATGCACAGGGGCTGTGAGTGAGATGTATCATGATTCTACTGCTATTGCTATGATTCTATGCTATGAAAATGCTCTATGAATGCTAATGCTATGCAATTTTGCCTATAATTTACTTGCTTCTAAATTCTATATATTTTGGAGCTCCCGACAGCTGTATTTATAGTTTTTTGCAGGCTTCATCCTTGCTGGCAAGAATCTATGGCTATGAATTGTCTGGTAAGTTTGAATGGTGAGAGATTGAGAGGTTGAAAAGAAAATGGGGGAGGTTGAGAGGTTGGAGAGAAGGATGGAATCCTGTCTTCAACCCACGGGAACAAGCCTGCACACAAACAGAGAAATTTAATTTTCTGTTTTGGCAGTTTGTTTCCCGGGAGTTGAAGATAAATCCCAAATTAAATAAATAAAATTTATTTAATTTAATTTATTGCTTTTTGATATTTGATTTTTGATTTTTGAAAACTATAGAAGAATTAATTAAATATTTTGGTAATATTTAATCATGATGTGGCTTTAAAAGATTTTTGAAATATTTAGAAGAATTTAATTAAATATTTTTGGAAATATTTAATTATGAATAGATTATTGAATTGGAGGAATTTTGAAATGATTTAAAAATGAATATTGGATTTAGAGGAAATAATCAAATATTTTGGAATATTTAATTATAAATGATATTTAGAAGAATTATAATATTTTAATCTTTATTTGAATAAAATATTCAAACTAAGATTATATGATAATTAATATAAATAAATTGTAACATTTATTTAATTAATTAAGAAATGAATATGAAAACGTGATTAAATATCTAATCGAAATGAAATCATGAACAATATAAATAAATTATTTAAATTTATTTATATGTAGATAGAATCAAAAGATTTTAATTAAATATTAAAAATATTTAATTAATTACCAGACAATGTGATATAACCATTTTTAAGTGTATACATTTTTCCCCTCTTTGAAGTGATGTGTTTTACGCATTGCTTCAAAGAATTTTGAATTTTGCCCCAATTATTGATTTGAAATGTTGACAGATGTATGCCCCCGCGAACGATGAATCGATATTTGAATTTATTTTATTTTATTTTATTTTATTTTATTTTATTTTTGAATTTTGATGATTTTAAAGATATCGATTTATCGTTTGAAATTTATGATATGAAGAAATTGCCCTGATAAGATATGAAATGAAAATTTGATGAAGAAATTGCCCCTAGGATGTGAAAATATGATAAAAATGCCCCAATTTTACCATTATATAGGTTAAAAATGTCATTTTCCATGTCATTTTCAATTTTAACCTAGTAAAATTTGCAAATATTGAGCTCTGAGTGGATAATCATGGCACTTCCAGTTCACCTGCACCGTTTCGAGTGTATCCGACGTCATCAGCGGCCAGCGCACTACGGACCTCCGGTATGTGTCTCGCAAATTCCTGTCTTTCAAAAATTTTGTTTTGCGCACGTTTTTAATGTTTTAATTTAAAAACATTGAGTTTTAGCGCTCTTAAAGTGTATCGTAGCGCATGCAATAATTTTCGTAGCGCGTTTAATATTGTAGCGCCCTTAAGGCGTATCGTAGTGCATTTGAAATTTTCCATAGCGCATACAATGTCGTAGCGCCCGTGAACTATTTCGTAGCGCATATGATATGTATTGTAGCGCGATTGATTTCTTAGCGCACTTGAAATATATTACAGCGCTTTTGATATGTCTTGTAGCGCAAAATATTTCATAGCGCATATGATAAGTTTTGTAGCGCTCTTGATTAATTCTGTAGCGCAAAATTTTCTTTAGCGCTGATAAGGAATTTTGTAGCGCCCACAATTAGTTCTATAGCGCTTTTTGTTCCACATGATAAATTTGTTTCCCAAATTGTTGGAGAACAAATAGTAGCTGATAAATTTGCTTTTAAAGTTGTTAAAAACAAATAGGATAGATAAGTTTTCTCCTAAAGTTGTTAGAAAGAAACTTGATGTTGATTATTTGCGTTCCATGATGATGAAAAACAAATAATTTGATTGATTCATTGATACGTTAAGATGATTTGATATTGATGTTGTTTTGATGATATATGTGAGCAGGAGAGACTAGGTGTCTTGCAGGTACGAGAGACTTTCCCGAGCACATGGTCATTGATTCCTCATTTATTATAGTCTGATAGAGATGTGATCGATGCTTGTGGTTTGACTTCATTACTTGATATGCCCGAGGTTCGCCTCAATAGGGCTCTATTGACAGCACTTGCAGAGAGGTGGCATAGCGACACCAACACCTTTCATTTACTGACCGGCGAGATTACAGTGACTCCCGAGGACGTATATCGCATCCTACGGATCCCAGTGATGGGAGAGATTGTTGTTTTTGACAGACGAGAGGCTGGAGGTACTCTTGCTTTGAGACGGATATTCAGAGATGATCAGATTGCTGGGTACTTCATCCCATGGGGTGAGATTACAGATGCCTATCCACCACTACCAGCTGTACTTGCAGGATTCATTGGAGGTGTGTTGTGCCCCGACCATAGGTCGAAGGGGTTCGCGATCGGATGGGGTCGTGTCTTAGAGAGCATGGTGATGCAGGGCACACGATATGCATGGGGTACCTGTATGCTAGCCCACTTATATGACGAGCTACATCACATTGTATATGGTAGAGGCTGGAGTTTTGCTATCGGATGCTCATTACTACAGATATGGGCAAGGGAGCATTTTGTAGTGTTACATCCATTGACTCGAGGAGAGCGACCAGCTGGTCGAGCATACAGATGGAGATATTCACATATTATTGCTCAGCCTAGACTGGGCAAACTAGTGTATTGGCAGCAGTTGTTAGATAGTTTGGACACAGTATGTTGGAGGCCATATTTGGATTGTGAGCCATGGCCAGAGGATGCGAGGGAGATGCCTTTTGTATGCACTTCCAAATTTTTGATTGGACGGACCACATGGATCTTGGAGAGATTTCTTGTTGGTCGTGTATTGCGACAGTTTGGTCGGACTCAGGGTATGCCTGTTGGTTCAGCTATTTATGCACGGCTTGACTTGCGATGTGGGAGCCACCAGTGGTCTCTTATGATCTCGGCTATTCTTGAGGATTTATCAGTTTAGAGTGCAGAGATGGCCAAGGACTGCGAATTAAGATATTGAATCACGAGAGCGACCCTGAGTATGTCACAGTATGTTCAACATCCTCCTCGTATGTTTGATCAGTAAGAAATTTGTCGCTCTGTCGTGGAGCGAAAGCGCGTCAGCAAGACGGAAATCGAATGTAATGATTGAAGAGATAGTAAAGGGCAAGGAGGTAAGTAGAATAATCTTCAGATGCGGTGATGAAGATGGTATTAAATGCAAAGTGCGAGGAAAGCAGCGAGGAAAGTGCGAGGAAGTGCGGAGGTAGTGCAGGCAGAGGTGGACCACGGATGAGGCATACTGACCCATCCCCGTCAGTGGATCCGATAGTAGCGAGTCAGATATCCTCTTTGCAGAGCACAGTACAGAGCTTGCAGGCTCAGCTATCACAGGCACAGGCCTTGATTTCACAGTTGCAGGGTCAGGTGACTTCGATCACTGCCGAGAGAGATGCGGCTAGACAGCGGGGTGAGCAGGCCATTGCCTTAGCAGATAGCCTACAGAGAGTGGCAGGTAGCACTTTGCCAGGTGATATGATGAGAGAGGTTAGGAGGGCTACTCGAGAGGCAGAGTTTTATCGCACCAGATATCATGATGCAGTCCCAGCTGAGCAGAGAGAGCTACACTCAGTCACGATCTACTCATGGTCGCTCTCGTACTACCTGCAGGGGTGTGACACAGCCATTACCTCCTAGAGGGCCACCGGGGTCAGGCGGAGCAGGTCCATCAGGGGCAGGTGATACAGGTCCATCAGGGGCAGGTGGTACAGGTCCTAGGCCAGCTCCATCACAGGATAGCTCTGCCTAGTGCATTATATATGATCTCTTTCATGACATTCTGTTGAGACATTTTGTATACACCGTTAGATGATCACATTTTTGATGATATTATATCATTTTTAGTTTGACATCCTTGTATATTTTGACATTCATTTTGAGATATATGAAATGCAGAGATGATTTTACATGATATATATATATGATGATGGCTTCATGATTTATGATTATTTATATACATGATTTTATGAGATGAATGAATGTATGATGTTTATGATAAATGTTTTTCTAATGCAATAATTTATGAAATGATGTTTATGATAAATGAATGAATGTATGATGTTTATGATAAATGATTTTCTAATGCAATAATTTATGAAATGATGTTTATGATAAATGAATGTATGATGTTTTGTGAACGTCAAAATATACTCAGTCATATTTGAGGAGATATAAATCTTTGATTTTTTTGCCAGCTTTTAGGAATCTATGCAAGATGCAAATTCTAACATGAATGCAACCTATACTAACCATGCAAGACATTCATACAATATTGCCATTTGGAGAGTTTATACATGCTTTTTGTATCATCATAGAGCTTTGAAATGTTGAAATTTAATACAAGCATCAAAGGGTATGTTAGCACCAGTGATGACCTGAGTATTGCTTTCATGATTTTTAATATAGCAAGTTAATACAAGCATCTAGGTATAATTGAACCGAGATGACCTGAGTATTGCTTGCATAAACAGACAAGAGTTAACCCTTTTCCCATGCAAATTCGGAAATGTCATCCATGATCCATAGTAGAGCATGTCTCGCGACCAATTTGCATAGTACTAATGAGTTTCCTCACAAACAGAAGACAAAGAAAAATCATACTCCTTCCTTGTTTTTCTAGTTCAGTACATCATCGAATTACTCCAGAGATATGATAGAAAATCAAACAACCATTCAAATCCTGTTTATGGCATTTCAAACATTTATTCAGATTAAGATCATCCAATTTGGTTACCATCATTGATATTCTGCATGTCGATAGTTTGTTTGGATCATTTTGTTTAGATTTCGATTGACATGAATATGTTTGTGATTGATTTGATATGACGAGGTTGTGTTTTGTCAAACTGTTATTTGCCTGCTTGAGATATTTGGAAAGCTCGTTGCCCCTCTCTTGTATGTTTCCATGTTTTTCCCTTAATGTAAACACAACCTAAAGATAAAAGATATTTACAAATTTTATCAAACCATGATAAAACCTAAAGATTCCCACTACATGGTATGGATAATGAAAGATATTTACAGATGATAGACGTGGATGAATGATGCCTAAAGTGAAAATAAGACATAAACTAATAAATGGAGGAGCCCATTGTAATCACAAGTAGCGCTTGTTTGCCAAGTTTTCACCACTTGTTTTTATTGCACTTTTTCAGGATTTTTCTGATTTTTTGGATTTTTTAAGGACTTTTTCTGATTTTTTTGAAATTTTTTTCAGGACTTTTTATGATTTTTTTGATTTTTTCAGGACTTTTAGACATAAAACTTCTTAAGGTGAATACTATTGGTTGGCTCTTCAAACAGGTCCCCCTCTGATGTGGATAACTGATATGCTCCAGAACCATATGCTGCTATAATAACAAATGGACCAAGCCAATTAGGTTCAAATTTGCCTTTCTTTTCTCTATCTTGCTGATTACGTGGATTTTCCCTCAAAACAAAGTCACCCACTTGAAATGCCCGTGGTTTAACTCTGTGGTTATAACTACGAGACATGACTTGTTGATAACCTTTCAAGTGATCAGCTGCATGTTGGCGTCTTTCATCTAACAGTTTGAGTTCTTGAAGGTGAGAAACTCGGTAGTCTTCATCACTTATCAATCCCTTAAGTGAAACCCTAAGCGAAGGTATTTCAACTTCCAATGGTAAGATCGCTTCTGCTCCATAGACTAAAGCATATGGTGTAGCTCCTGTTGGTGTGCGAATACTAGTTCTATATGCCCACAAAGCTGGGTTGAGTTGAACATGCCAATCACATCCAGCATCATTTATTGTCTTCTTCAATATCTTCAAAATGGTTTTGTTAGAAGCTTCTGCTTGACCATTACCCTGTGGATAATAAGGTGTAGAGTACCTGTGTTGGATATGAAATCTTTCACAAAGTTCATCAATATCCTGATTCTTAAAAGGTCTTCCATTATCAGTAACAATAGAATTAGGAATTCCATATCTACAAATAATGTAATTCAGGATAAATGAAGATATTTGTTTACCAGTCACTATTGTTAGAGGAACAGCTTCAATCCATTTTGTAAAATACTCAGTAGCTGTGATGATAAACTTATGACCATTTGATGATGAAGGATGTATTTTTCCAACAAGATCTAATCCCCACTGAGAAAAAGGCCATGTTGAAATAAAAGGCTGCAATTCTTGTGCAGGTGCATGAATAAGATTCCCATGGATCTGGCATTTAGAACACTTCTTAACAAAAGTAAGAATCTTGCTCCATGGTAGGCCAATAGTATCCCATTCTGACAAGTTTCTTTGCTAAGGTCAAACCACTTGAGTGAGTTCCACAAATACCACCGTGAACCTCTTGTAAGGCTTTTTCATATTCGTCACGTTCAAGACATCTAAGGAGTGTACCATCAAGACCACGTCTATAAAGGATATTGGCAATTAAAGTATAACGGGATGATTGACGTATGAAATTCCGTTTTTGGTTTCGGGATAAATCTAAAGGCAAGATGTTATCTTTCAAATAGGTATAAGTTTTGCCATATAAAGGTGAATCTGAACCGGTTAAATGACATATAACTTGGGTTTCAGGATTATCATATGCAGGAGAAAACAATTGTTCCACCAAGAATT
>VDFB02028459.1:0-27146 GCA_007258455.2 Sequoia sempervirens
TGGAGGTCAGACTCAAAGAATCACTGAAAAAAGAGATGGAGGAGGTATGTTAATCTTTTTCAATTTTAGGAGGCAGAGGACTTTCTCTGGCTTAGACGCCATTACATGGGGAATCTATTTTTTTTCAGATGTACCTAGGGCTTGCAACTGACCGGTTATTTTTAATCTGTCTGGTTCAGAAGTGGGAGGACAGATACTAAGCACTCGGACACTTCTATAATTGCAAGAAAAAAATATATTGTAGAACTGGAACCAATGCCTTCATTTAACAGATAACAACACAATTGTCTTAGACTAAAAAAATACATAAATCCGGGTGTACAGGTTTCCTAAAAAGCTCATTGAAACCAGGGCAAGTGACTTACCTGAAGATTCTGCACAAATTGTGTCTGTATGTCAACGGTGCTGAGGAGAAAAATGTGCATCATATACAAATATGGGTAAGGGTTTTATCTGAGCTCAGATTGCTGTGGTGTCGGCCCATCAAACCCCTTGGATGGCCTATATATGGCCTTATGGATGGTGGGGTCTGCCTTGGGTGGGGGAGATAGTGAAGCGTGTGACCATGATTGTGGGTTATTTCTGGATTTTTTACCTGTTGGAGAGTATGGTGTCAACAAGCCATATAAAATACACAATAGAAAGCTGGGAAATTGAAATTGCTCTTTGGATTTGAATTTTAAATGTTACTGCATGGTAACACATTGTTTCCTAAGTTATTTAGGTTCTTTTGTTGATGTTTAATGGAATAACTGTAATTGGAAGGTAATAATTCTTCAAAATTTGCAATTTGAGATCTTATCCAAATGTTAAGTGCATTCCGTTGCAGCAAGATGTAATGTGACTGGCTGAATGACAGTTTATGTTTAATACAACCTTCAGCAATTGAAGCCATGGCAAAAGTCATCTGGCAAAGAATCTATCTGCTTGGATGATATTGTCCCAACTTCTTATTGGGCAGTTCAACTTCAGGGTAATAAGAGTTGATATGTAGGCCATCTTGGTTGGATGAGCCCTCCACAATAGAGCCAACAAACTCCATAGCCTAATATAGCAGTGTTCCATGGGCCTAGGGGACGGGGAAACGAGGGGACGTTCGGGACACGTTTCAGAGGCGGGGGACAAAGGGCCTAAGTTTGGGGATGGTGGGGAGATGGTGGGGGGATGGCGGCAGGGGGGTGGCAGGGTGGTGGTGTTGATATAGTTATACATATACTTATAGTACTTGAAAAACTAGTTTTGAAAAGATGTGTATAATGAATTATGATTATAAGAATTGCATTTCAAAATGAAACTATAGGAATTAGTAAAATTATAACATGGCAAAATTTGAAATACTAAATCTAAATACAAAGATATTTGAATGCTAATTGCTAAATAAAATTTGACAAATGAAATTGTCAAATTGGAGATTTCTATTATATTGCCAAATATGAATATCTGATGTCATATGAGATATGATGATATCACAAAGTCTATAAAGATGATTAATTGATTACATGATTCATCATTACAATGAGTAGCATTACAAAATGAAAAGACAAAATGCCAAAATGTCAAAACTCAAAATGTAGTGAATGGAGGCCTCTAATCATCTGCAAACTCCTCATCACTGGAACTGCTGGACTCCACAAGGTCAAGATCCCTCAAGCTCACACCAACCAGCCCTGCATCTGAAGTGGTAGGATCGTCCTCATCAATCTGTGAAGGCTCCTCTGGCTCCACATCCCATTGTGTCGCTAGACTCTCCTTGTACCCAACTGTCTTGTGATCCATGAGACACAAAGCACTGTGTACAGCCACAAGCTTCTTTGCTCTCTTAGAGGTAAGTTTGTTCCTCTTAAGAGAGTGGATGAAGCTATATGTAGACCAGTTCCTCTCAGCAGCTAAAGAACTGGAAACCTGGTATAGCAGACGGATAGCTAGAGTGGTGGTCAAAGATTTCGGACCATGACAATTCCACCACAAAAGTGGGTCCTCCTGTGCCATAGATTCTATATCCATCTTTGCTGCATCTGAATAGCCTCTAAGAGTGGCAAATTTGGTCCACTCAGTGCGAATTGTGCCGACATCTCTAGAATCATACATCTTCTCTATGCACCTAAAGAAACCCGCCTTCACCTCATCATCCTGAATCGGTGTCACTCTACCCAGTCTAGCCTTGTACCACTTAGGATTCAAGGCAAAGGCAGCCATATGCAAAGGAGTGTTCAACTTGTCCCATCTGCGCTGAATGATTGGCCGATGTGCTCATTGTAGAATGCTAGAGAGGGGTCCTTCACTTGCACAACAACCCTCATCTGGTCAAGCATAGAGTCGATGCACTCATACACCTCTCCAAGGTTAGGTGCATCCCCATCCCCATATCTGATAACCTGGAATACTAGAGAAATGATGGAGACAATGTATTTCGCATCAGTCCAACACACATCACTCTTCACTATCTCCTTCACCCTTCTCCCCTGTGCTGTCTTGGCCTCGGCCCACCTATTCCACTCATTAGTCATAACCATGAGTTGCAATGCCTCTTGCAACTCAATCATTCTCTCCAGAGAATGAAATATGATGCATATCGGGTCTCCACCGGTTTCAAGAACTCCTCCTTCGCGAAGGTCCTGAAGAGTGCATGGGAAGTGTGGTGGTTGCAGATAAACATCTGCACATCTCTCGCATCGGTGACCACTCCTCTAATCCAATCAATCTTCCCCATGTCCTTGAGTGCATTGTTCATGGCATGCACACAACATGGGGTCCACCAAATATGTCTATAGGCTGCCTCAATGAGTTTCCCTGCTGCTCTACACACATGGGCTGCATCTGTGACTACTTGGACCACATTTTGTGGCCCAACCTCCTCAATAGCCTCCCTGAGGACATGAAACTGAAAATCAGCATCTTTGCGATGCCCTGTACAATCAACTGCTCTAAGGAAGTATGGGCCCTCTACACATGTGACCATGATGTTGATGAGTGGACGATGGCTAATGTCCGTCCACCCATCCATAACTATACTGCACCCAGATGCCACCCAACATGCCTTCATCTTCTCCATCAAAATATTGATCTTGGAATAGCACTTATCCAAGATCAAGGTCCTCATTTTCGTCTCACCTGGTGGCACATATGATGTTCCTCCCTTCGCCACCATAGCCATCATCTCCCTATAATAAGGAGACCGTGTAACATGAAATGGAATGCCATTGGCAAAGAAGAACTTGCCAATGGATTCATCTATCTCATCTCTCAGTTGCACATTAAACATATTAGCTATGGGGTTACTCTGTGATGTCTGCAACTTGCGTTTCCCTGTGGCTGTCCCCCTAGCGACACTAGAAGTGGAAGTGGATGAAGATCCAAACATCATTCCTCCCGTCTGAAAAGTATGTGGCACTGACGCATGATGGGTTTGCTGAAGGGCTGCCCTAGCAGTCAAAGTAGTAGGGACTGAAATATTTGTGTCCTCTGGAATGCCCCAAAGCTTGTTAAACTCCATTCTATATTTTATATTTTGAGCCTCCTTCAAAAACTTACAAGGCTCCACACCTTTTCCTATCCAAAAAAGAAAGTGTGCATTCACTCGAGTGATGCTACCAAACCATTCCATCTCACAAATGTTGCACTTCCACTTCCTTGTTCCCCCACCTGAACTTGATGTGCCTTGTATTCTTGTAGCAAACTGTTTTAGAGGAGACTTCGGATCAAAATGACCCCTAGCAAACTCTGCCAAAATTTCTGAAGGGCAGCCTGTACTAGCTGGTGCACTCGCCATGGAACTAGATTGGGCTACAGGATCAGCCCCATGGTCATCCCCCTCATTCTCAGGTTCAAAATCTGAATCATGTTCACTATGAGAATGGATTTCCATGTCATCCCCACTCATGTCTTGGGTGCTCATCGTGAAAGTGACACTGCATTTCACAAAATTAAAATAAAATCAGCCTACTTTAACAAATTGAAACAATGAAATTGAAATAACAAATTTGAAATTTTAATTTTGAAAACAAAATTTACAATTTATAATTTAAAAATCAGCCTACTTTAATTTTATATTATTTAAAAATTTAAATAAAAATATTAAATTAACAAATAATAAAATTTGATGTTGAATCTTGAGGGAAAAATGATGAAGATGAATGAATCATTCATCATTTTCAAGATTCAACATCAAATCTGATTTTGAGTCTTTGAGATGAATAAGAAAAAAAAAAAGTTTAAACTAAGAAAATAAAACAAAAACAACAAGAAATTTGAAAAAAACTTCAAAAACCCTACCTTGTGCTTGAAAAATCTCTCCAAAATGAAGTAGAATCCTCTTCCTCCTCTTCTTCTTGCTCCTTCTCACTCCTATCACACTTGCAATCTCTTTTTTCACTCCTTCAATCAGACTTCTTCACTGTTTTTCCTCCTCTTCAGCTGGCTGCAAAAAAAATCAGTCTTTGTAAATGTGATTGAAATGATAAAATTAAGAGGTTTTGTGTTGTTTTGGAGGAAGAGGTGGGGCCCACGCCAAATTAGGGTAACCATAAAACAAATAAAAATAAAAATTTATTTTTATTTTTTGAGTTATGTCGGCCTATTGACTGGGGCTCGATGGGAGACGGCTAGGTGTCTCCCAACCTCCTGAGAAACGCCTAGGTGTCTCCCCAGGAGACTTGGAGACGTCTCTCAAGGAAACTTGAAGACGTCTCCACATCTCCAAGTCTCCTTGGGAGATGCAAAGATGTTCTCTCCGAAGGAGAGTTGGTGAGTGGTGGTGGGACGATGAAATGCCAAGTACCCATCTCCATGTCCTCGAGATGTCCCTATTTCTGAAATCACGACCCGGATAGAGGGGAACATGTTTCAGTAGAACAAGTAATATAGTCAAAGGCACATACAAATTTTAAGTCCCAAATTGGTTCCTCTAGTACACTGGATAATAGAGCAGGGCTCTCCAGTTCTAGATATGGTAAAAGTGGTAGAAAGTGTTGATGTTCTTTGTAGCTATCAGGCTTTTGATTTGGGCGGCTGTATGGTTATGTACTTTTATCCTTATGTTTTCCTTTTCACTTCGTACTGTAAAGAGAGGTATCAAGAATGCAGAATGATATTACCTGTATCATTTCATTTATAGGAGCAGTTTTAGTTTTCTTATAATCAAACAAAATTTGTAGCTTAATTTGATCTTCACCAGCAGGAAAAAAATTTATATAGAAAGTGCCATTGTATGGAAGTTTTGTCTGTTGTTGCTTAGAAGTACTATATGCATGAATATTCTCATCTGATTTTTCTGTGTTTACAGAAAACAACTCTCCAATTTGAATGGCAATGCAGCGAGAGCTTATGATGGTGTTTATTAGTGGGGATTGTCCTCTGGTTATGTTCTGGTCTGTATCACCTTTCACAAATATAGGATTTGAACTGACAACATAAAACCAAGACTTTGAACATCTTTCTAAAAGGCAATACACAAGGGTAATCAATGGTTTGTCATAACATGCAAAATAAGAAAATGATCTATAACTTCTAATTTTTGACATTTTTAGTTTAACCTCTCTATCTAACGACTTCTTACGAAACATCCCAAATATCCTAGAAAATAATAAATACGTAGGAGAAAGGACTCAATACTTGAGCATGTTTCAATAGTTATGATAGTAGTTGTTTATATAATGCCCAATATTTTTATCAATATTGGACCAATAGTTGTTACTTTGAAGTTGTTAGTGTTGATGATGACTACCCATAATTAAACAAAATGTATTTCTTTGATCTAAAAAACAACCAATCATGTGATGCCACATCAGTGCTCAACTACTGGGTGATTTGAATGCACAAGTATTGGTCTCACTTTTTTTTGGCCTTTTTGGACACCTTGACAGAAAACATGCTGATGTGGCATCATATTTGATGATGTGACCCTCAAACCTTAGCTATAAGCAGGGGACTTGCCAAGTGAGCTGTTGTAAAAAATGGGAGTGATTTGAAATTTCCACGTAGGATAATTAGAAGCGTGAAGTTAGGGTGCTCAACTACTGGGTCCTCTCCCCTAAATAATTAATGTCCTTACCCTCTAATGGGTGCCCCATTTTGACCTCATGTACTACACAAATGTATGCAAAAATTAAACCAGATTATTTCCTAATTGACCTTCGAGATCTCTTCGGCTTACCCATTGCACACCAAGGTGCAATTGCTAGTTATAAATTCCAATGCATAAAGAGATGGGTGTTGAATTTTATTTATTTTGTTTTACATTAATTTTTTATTGTTCTCAAAAGTTAAATTTGAACAGTTCAAATATGTGTTGAGGTCAGTTCACATTTATTATCCCATGACAGTTTTTTTAGGTCTTTTTTGAAAAATCCATTTATTATCTTATGGTAATTTTTAAGGTTTTTTTTGAAAAATCCATTTATTAAGTCTTTTTTGAAAAATCTAATTAAAGCGTTTGAAGGAATCGGTGGGTGTTGAATTTTATTTATTTTGTTTTAGATTAGCATTTTATGGTTTTGAAAAAGTTAAAGTTGAACAATTCAAACATGTGTTGAGGCCACTAATCCACACTTATTATCTCATGACAATTTTTTAGGCCTTTTTTGAAAAATCGATTAATCAAACCTTTCTTGAAAAATCTAATTAATGTGTTTAAAGGAATTGATAATATATTTGTTTCGAAAAATTAAACAGTTCAAACATGTCTTTAGTCTAGTATACACCTAATTATCCTATGTTTTGTATTAGAGAATGACTTAAATTATTTTTGATCCATTGGGAACATCTATGCACTAAAATTATAAAGTGTCGTTTTTCATGTTTATCCCATTGGGAACATCTATGCACTAAAATTATAAAGTGCCATTTTTTATGTTTATCCCGTTGGGAACATGTATGCACTAAAACTATAAAGTGCCAAAAATTGTGGGGTAGGAGGGGGAGTGTTTTACAATGTTGAATCAAGGACGATGTTTTGTGTTGTGTCTTATGTACTTCCACATTTTGTTATGCATTTCATTTCCATACTTATAATTTCTTTTTTGCAACAAAAATCTACTTTAAACATCAATTCAAATCAATCTAGCATGCCTCCAACACCCTTTAGTTATCATGATTAGAAATTTATGTACAACTTGTGCTAAAGAACAAATGGTTGTATAGGGTAACAATGGTCACTAAGAAAGAACATACTACTAATGAAGATAAAGAAAAATTGTTTAATAATTGTGATCAATCCTTTGGATTCCTATGTCTTACTATGCCTCCCAAACTCCTCTTTCATGTAGACACCTTGAAAACACCCAATGAAATTTGACTTGCATTATAAAAACTCTTTAAGAAGATAGATGAAATGAGAAGTCATGAGTTGGAGAAAGAGCTCATATGTTTGAGCCTCAATTCGTTTTACACCCTAGAGGACTTCTTCATTAAATTCAAATCACTAAGGTTGTAGTTGAAAGAATGTGGAATAGAGAAAAGGAGGTTCAATTAGTTCTTTCTATACTCCCCAAATTAGGTCCCGATTATTTTGCATTTGTATCTACCTTCTACTCCACCAAACGGGCTCTTGGAGTTACATGGAAAATGCTTTCTCTAGATGACTTTATTGTCGACTTGACTAGGGAGAGAATAAGTCAATACATATGCACACATTAAATTATTCAAAAACTCAAACCCTCATTGCTGAGAATTGAAAACTACAAGCTTCAAAAAAAAGAGAGAAGAAACAAAACACTTAAAAGAACAAGAAGATCAAGAAATATAAAATATTTGAGTCCTCCAACACCAACATTGAAACTCTTCAAACCAAGGGAAACCTAAGAAAGAAAAACTTAAGTGTTCCTATTGCAAGAAACTTGGACATGATGAACACAAATGTATAAAGAAGTAGATTGACGACCTCACATCTTCTTAAAAAGAACAACATAGGGATCCTTGAATCTATCAAAGAATCCTCGTCAACCCAATAATATTTTAAGGCAAAGTAAAAAGAGAAATCTAAGGGAAACACCTTAGTTACTATTGCATCATCAACAACTCCATCTTGGATCATTGACTCGGGTGCCTCACACCACATGGGTTCCTCACAAGTCAATTTTTCTTTCTTAGAGCCATATAGTATGTCTAAGTTATCACTTTGGATGATGACTCTCCAATATCAATTATAAGGAGAGAGTCTCTTGAAATTGAAGGTGGAACATTCACAAATGTTCTAACTATACCTTCTCTTACCCACATAGAGAAGGGCATGAGAGTTCATTTCTCTCTAGACTTAGTTGAGAATAGAGAGTTATATAGCAACACTTTGATAGATTTGGGAAGGGTAGATCACCAAGCTAGCTTGTACACATTCTCTCACTTTGCACCTAATTTTTCTCCTACAACATTGCTTACTCATTCAAGTGGAGTTAGAAAATTAAGGCATGAGTGGTTTGGCCACCTTAACTACCACCATCTTAAGCAACTAAGTTAGCAAGATATGGTCACAAGGTTTTCTATAGTTAGATTCTCTAAGGGTCTTTGTGAGGTTTGCACCCTTGCAAAGCATCCTAAAGAGAAATTTGACAAAGGAAAATCTTGGAGGGCTACATGGGATTTTGTTTGTGTCGATGTGCTAGTAGCATTTTGTTGTTTTCCATCAATGACAAAAAGGGAGATTGTTTAACATATGTTGTCATTGATGTCAAAGATGTGATAGAGGTATGATGTCTAAGGTGTCAACAAATCAATGAGAATTAAATGTAATTGCTTTGACTAAGCATTTGAGTTCTGAATTGGCAAGCTATGTTGGATAACTATCTTAATGTTATCATCATGCTCCAGTTTGTGTTGTTCTTGTTTGAATATCTTATATGGTGTTGTTCAGAGGTATCTACAGTATGCTTTCGAGGTTGTTTCTTAGGAACAAAATGTGCATTCAGTTGCATTGTCAAAGTGTTGGGTTCCACATTCTGTCATAGTTGAGAGTTATGGCTTGCAATTTAGAAGATAAGTAAGAATACATATTATGTGTCATATTGCAAAGTTTCGTAGGTTTAGCTTCAATAGACATAAAGTTTGAAGTGATACAGTGTTCATTATGCTTGTTGGTTGTATGTGTTGATGTTCTGGTTTGATGCGCTAGAGGATTGCAACGTGTGTTAGTAGAAAGTAGTGTGTGATTGTGCATTGGGGCCATTGGAATGTGTGTTGGGTAAAACATAGCATTTCCCTTCTCCTAGAGTAATGTGTGGGCTTTTGGACCAATCCTATCACACATTTGGTTTAAGGTTTCCTATTCTTGTGGCCAACTTGTGGATGTTGCAATTATGTTATAGGCTAACTTGTGCATGTAATTATCATTGTAATGCATATATATAGTGTCATGCTCAATTTTTTTTCACCTAAACAATACATAACTATTTTTTTTATAATAACCACAATTCACGTATTACTCAACACTTGCATACCCTACACCATTCATATTTCCCCACCATTCTTCACAAGCATATGCATGGTTACAACTAATTACAAAACAAGAAAGTTCCAACTCCATAATTCAACCTTCATACAAGGGATTTAACATAGATTTACACAAAAGAAGAGTAACAACACAACAATTCATATTCTCAACATAGACCCAACAAGGATAGATCTTACCAAACCAAATGCAAGTCCAAATGGGGTAGCCTCTCCATCTCCAAGACCTATTCTTCCATTCTATCTTCCATCTCCACCAAGAATTCTCCTTCCCAAATGAGAGGAAGATAAGACTTCCAAGAACAAGGGAAAATCAAGAGTGAAAATCCAAAGGAGAGAATCCAAAGCAAAAGAGAGAATCCAAGCCAAAAAGAGGGATCCCCTTCTCCTTTCAAAAAGAAGGAATATATAGAAGGGAAAAGGGAAAAAAACTCCCCTTAACTTCCTAACCACCCAACCAACTCCAATTTTCGTCACTTTTCATAAGTGGGAAATTAGAGTGGGTTTTAGACTTTATTTAAAGGGTTTTATGGAATGGAAAGATCCCTAGCCCATAGACCTGCCACCTAGGAAACATTTTATACATTTAATACCACATAAAGACTTCTCAAAACATACAATAAGTAATCATAATAAAAAAAGGTGACTCAAAGGTCTAATAAAACAACCTTTCAAACATGCACATTCCTTACAAAACAAGGTTAAAACACATATCTTTGACAAGACTAGGAATTCACAAGAATAATATATGGGAAATACCTATGTGACCCCTTCACCAATATTGGCCAATTTTAACCTGTTTACTCAACCAAAAAAAGGTGTTATTAAATTTATTATGTAACCAATAGTAATTGAAACAATTAGTATATGAAAAAATAACCTTCTAATAAAATCAACTAGGGAATTAAATCTACATATAATTTAACTCTACCTACTTGAATACTACCTTTTAGAGTCAAGCAATAATTTATCATGTTATTTAATATCAAAATATTAACACTTATCAATCATCTATTTTACCTATAACGAATACTACTATAACCAAATAATGAATATCAATCATTACCTTTATATTCACTTACACTCATAATATAAATCACCTAACATGATGAAATCCATTAATATACATAATGATATTACCAATAGTGAAGCCTCTCAATCATTACATACTTATGTAGATAGGGAATAGACCTCATCTAGCTATCACACGAAATCACAACAACCACTAGTTGGTTAGTTAACAATAAAAAATATAAACAATTTGATGTATAGGAAAAATAATCAATAATGTATATTTCCCAACACAAAAGAACATAAAATATAGGACATAAACCATTGATGACTAATAAGATCAACAAGGCCACAAGGGGCGGGGTCTTACATATAGATGATCTAGTTTCTTTCTTAGAGAGCAAACTAAAATGTATATTCAAAATGTATAGTTGATCTGTGAGAATGTGGGTGATGTTGAGTAAGTATCATCTCAATCATTATGCAGTTTTAATTGAAGATCATATGCACTATGTGAGGAAGCATTGATGTTGATCAGATTATATAGAAGTTGAGTATTCAACCTTGAAGGTCTGCATTTCATATCTTTCATATTCTATTGAGATTGGTGTCTCACGTGCTAAGTTGGTGCTCAGATCTTGGATTAGGGGATTGGTGCCTCCTGTAGGTTGGTGCTTGCAAATGTTATTCAGGATTGGTGTCTCCAATAGGTTGGTGCCTACTTCATGTTGTAAATTCCTTATTCTTATGAGGCTAGATTTGGGTAGTAGATCCAAGCATTTACTCTCACCATAGTTTTCCCCTTCTAGGTTTCCACATAAATTCAGTGTTCATTTGTGTGGATGTGTGTTTGTGTTAAGTTGTTGTATCATTAAAGAAAGAATAGTAAATGCTACTAATGAAGTTTTGAATTTGAGGATAGTTGTGACTACTTGAAGAAGTTATTAATGGTAATTAATGTTCAACCATTTGAATTTGGCATATATTGATTCACCCCCCCCCTCTCAGTATATCTATGTGCTTAACAATCTATATCTCTTGAGGATTTGGTAAATATCTACTCTTTTACATTTTAGTGCAAGAACCTTGTACTTTTATAACTTAGGTATGTTATAAATTCTTATTCCAATGTCAAGAAAGTGTAAAATCTGCCCCTAGATCACTGCAATTTAATTTTAATTTTAATTTCCAACAACTACCAACTTAACCAACCAGCCATCTTCCCTCTAAATTAGAAGTGTTAATTTCAAAACTTCTGCATTCACCATGGTGATGACAACTCAATATTGCCACTTATATACTTACACTCAAAAGTGTTAAGCTCCTATGGTTAGGGTCATCCCTAGGCCCATACCTAAACTTTGAGGGTTCATTCGTGATGACTTTGTCTATGTATGACCTTTGGGAAATCATAGGCTTCATAGTTTGCACACCATTGTTAGAGGGAGTTCATTCTCTCCTCTTGTATGAGATCTCTAATCTCACCTAAGTTAAACCATGACTATTCATTAAGCATATGCTATGAACTTAGCCAATTATAATAGAATGATAATATTTTTCTATCAAGTGTTTTTTCCATACCAAACATAATCAATTATTAGTGTATAAACACACTCAATTACTCATAGCTTGGGTCATATCACTTCATAATTCTAATATCATACACAATGACTATTAGAACATAATTTGGTGATCTTAGATATAACAAGTGTAATACTTATTGATATCTTGAACTATTATATTATACTAGTAAGAAACCACTTAAACATTCATGTATGATGATAGTATATAGTAGAATAAATATCACAATTGTGATAATTTTACTAACAATGAGGGTAGCAATACTCAAGATCTAATCCCCATGTGGCAATTATGTGAAGCCCAATTATGGCTCCAACATTGTTCTACTAATATGATCGAGCATCATGATTCTGTTAATTTATGACATCAATCTCCACTAGAACAGGCCATAGCTCAATAAGGCCATACACCATTATGTAAGCTTTGAAAGGCCTAACACAATAGTTACAAATTTTCTTAAAGCATGAGCAATACCTAGGTATTACACAAGATAGTTGGTATCTATACATCTAGTAAGGAATTATATATATAGTTAATAATAGTAATAATAATATCCTTAGCTACTAAGCTCTCCCCATACTTAACCCAAACATAATTATGATTATTAAAGTATATGAAGTATTATTAGAAACATATGAGATTAGGGAGGGTTTCCACAGTCCACATTTGACCTCATTATTCACAGCCAGTTCTTCTACAAACCCAATTCCATAGTGGAATGGTATACCTAAGTCCATCCTAATCCACACCCTTATAATTAATAAGGACTTGTACATCATTAACAAACATCATTGCACTTTTTAACATTTGACCATCACTAATTTACAAGAGTCTTCTTGACACAAAAGTAACCCAAAATATTAGTTTTTGTACAAATTAACTTGCAAATCAGCAAGGAATAAACATAATATATTGACACTCAATGATTTTTTATAACATCTAAAATAGATCTCAACTAGACATAATTAACTAACTAGACATAACTACATTAGTTATTTAATTGGCACATTATGAATTAGCACAATTTACATTGTTCATGATATTTCTTAAGAAAGTTAAGAATTTCTCGATTTTACAACTGCAGTAGATGGAGTGTCAAGTGTGTCTTTAAAATGTACTAGTTCAAAAAACTAAAGCACTTCTACCTATAAGTGCCTGAAATTTTGAATGTTTTCAACAAGTTAATGGTGAAAAAGCTAAAGACATGGCAACTAACATCACTCCTGACAAGGACCCGATCCTACTACTCTGATTGGGGCTGTGACTGGAGGGGTTGCTGTGTTGGGTCTCATTCTTGCTCTATTTTGTTTTATTCATCGGTGCCGTGGTGAGAAGCCCTCTGGAAGCAAAGTTTCCACAGCATCTGGAAAGAGAGGCACTGGTAGCTGCGCCTCATCTGCACCTTCCAGTTTGTGCAGGCATTTCAAGGTGCAGGCATTTCACATTCGCTGAGATCCAGGAGGCTACTAAAAACTTTGATGAGTCTCGAATTCTTGGTGTTGGAGGTTTTGGCAAAGTTTATGAAGGTGAGGTTGATGGTAGTACCAAAGTTGCAGTTAAGCGAGGGAACTCATTAGCACAAAAGGCATCAATGAATTTCGAACAGAAATAAAAATGCTTTCTCAACTCAGGCACACCGGCATTTGGTTTCTCTTGTTGGTTATTGTGACGAAAATCGTGAGATGATTTTGGTTTATGATTACATGGCCAAGGGACCACTGAGAGGACACATATATGGAAAAAGCAATTTGATTCCTTTATCCTGGAAACAGCGACTACAGATCTGTATTGGAGCTGCTCGAGGTCTTCATTATCTTCACACAGGGGCTGCTCAGACAATTATACACCGGGACGTAAAGTCTACAAACATACTTCTTGATGAAAACTTAGTTGCAAAACTTTCAGATTTTGGATTATCAAGATTTGGACCAACTCTTGACCATACCCACGTTACCACTCTAGTCAAAGGCAGCTTTGGATATTTGGACCCAGAATACTATCGCACGAAGCATCTCACTGTGAAATCAGATGTTTATTCATTTGGCGTTATGTTGTTTGAAGTATTGTGTGCACGACCTGCCACTAACCCTTCACTTGAAGAACTAGGCATTGCTGAATGGGCTTTGCATTATCACAGAAAGGGAATGCTGGAGAAAATCATAGATCCTCATCTGAAAGGTAAAATTAATCCTGAGTCCCTTAAGAAGTATGCAGAGGCTGCTGAGAAATGCCTTGCTGAGCAACGTGTTGATAGGCCAGCTATGGGATATGTACTTTTGAATTTAGAATTTGCTTTGCAGCTGCAAGAGACTGCAATGGAGAATAAACTGGTTGATGACAGTACAGCTGACCTTAGTCAAACGTCCACTGATTGCAGCCACATAAACAACTCAGTTACTTATGCTGTTGAAGATAACAGCACTTCAATAAGCACAGCGGGCCATAGTTTGGCTAGTGTTGATTTGGATGATGTAATTCCAACAGCTGTTCTTTCACAGCCGGTGGATCAAAACAAGGGAGGTAATTGAATTGACAAGAGGAATATCATGTTTCTGTACGTTATAGTTAATGCAGCTAGCAATGTCCTCAGATTTCAGTGAGTCAGGGAATTGAAGTTTTTAGATCCTTAATTTTTACTTTGTTGCCTATAACAGTATCATATTTGCCCAAATGACGGTGTTCAACATTTCTAAATGTTGGTGGCATGAAAATTAATGTTCATAGCCGGATACTTGGATGTATTCTGATCAAAGTCTTTCTTGACAATCGAGCTTCTATCAAAATGATATAACTTGGGACAGTATTCATGATTTTCTTAATTATGTATGGGCATCATGTTCTAACAGGAGATGGGTTTTATAGCCATGGGTTTTTTGTTTCAGGTTCATTGTTTAAATCAAAACTTCCGGATCATTTCTGGTATTCCATAGCTGTTTTTTTCGTCATTATTGGTTTTCTCTATATGTGGGGATAAATGTTAAAACAAATTGCCCCGATATAAATAATTATGTTGTGGTATTATATTCAATCTTCAGAGCAGGAGACTTAATGTATTCAGATTCAATGCTTTCTTGGAACCCATGCCTCTGCCAAAACAGTATAGTTTAGAAGAATGTGTATGCTTTATGTATAAAAGTTCTGTTTTAAGTTTTTAACAGAGGATGAAGTAGTTTATAAGCAGAGGTTTACTATTTATGATTCATTATGTAATTCAACGCTGTGGGGATATTGCTGGTTTCGATCTATAGCTGTTTCCCCTTTATAGTTAATTTTCTTTATACAGGGGATTAAAAAGA
This sequence comes from Sequoia sempervirens, assembly GCA_007258455.2. Classification (NCBI taxonomy): domain Eukaryota; kingdom Viridiplantae; phylum Streptophyta; class Pinopsida; order Cupressales; family Cupressaceae; genus Sequoia; species Sequoia sempervirens. The sequence goes on from VDFB02028459.1 coordinate 15,324, forward strand.
ACTGCATTCATTTAAAAACTTAGCGATGAAATCAAAACTAATCTTCAAAGCATGAGACTAGAAACTACGTTTCTCTGCTTTCTCTGTTCCACGTGATTTTCTGCATTCTCCTCTGTTTTCCCTGCCTTCAAACTACTCCAAAATCGCCTCCATTTCACCTTCCCTCTCCTACGTGATCTTTCTCTCTTCTTAAGCGTTGATGGATGTTCATAAGCTCTCCTTTTCACGAGCAATGAGGGCGTAGTCAAGGGTCGTGGGATTTGACATTTACACTCAGTGAATGCATTGACTGACGTCCACAACCACACGCCATTCTTCTTCCAAGGTGCCCATAGTATTCAATATGTTTTCGATAGTTGAAGCTTGTAATTTCACCCCTTTGGAGTTCTTGAAATTCTCGATGATTCAATATACGAACAATTATGCATGTGAGTATGCAACACTATGAACCGCCCGCTATTACCAATTGGGCTCCTCCCATTTAACAAAGAACTGGTGGATTTTAGAGATGATTTAAAAGATAAAATATTTTTTGAGTGGTACTTAAGTTATCTTTCAAATTTACCAGATCTAGGATAGACTCACAACAATATTGTTTTGATTTGGTAGTTTCACCAAAGGGATGTTTCTTATATCTAACCATAGACTTGCATTTCTTTAGTTGGGTATGTGATACCTAGAGAGTTCGATGGTACATTTCACCCAATTTCAGTAGTCTATCATTTAATAGGAAATAAAATTATAAATTTTATTGGATGATCTTCTTTTGAGATATTCATGAGATGAATGTTATTGTCTTTGTGATGAATTATTATTCCATATAAATAAATAAATGGCAATGATTTATGAAATAGAGGAATGATCGACATATTCCAATGATGTGGAAGCATGGGACTAAAATCTAAATGTCTAGATTCTTGGAATGAGTCACTTTTGTAACTCTATATGAATCTATTTGTTTAATGTAAATAAGAATAAAATAAAGAAGTCCAATAAATAAATGGCTATAAGGTCAATTATGAGTTGGGACCCTTTATGATATAATGGGGCTGGGCTTAAACATCACACACTAAGCTTTGACCGCTTAGGTGGATGTGGGCCCATTCTTTTTACTGACGTCCATTCCCATCCGCTTCCGTTCAAAAAATAATCGCCGTTAACATTTGAATTTGAACGCTATTCCCGCGCGCTGGATTGCATAAAACAAACCGAATGGAAAAGAGGACTCTCATCTTACCTCGTCGCTGAGGTATTTTCCTGGCCTTTCTTGCTATATGCAAATGGTTTCTGCAGCAAGTAGAAGACATGGGCCTCCTCACGATGTAGCGCAACAGATTTTCATCCTGATTCGTTTTATTTGCCAGCGTACTCCTCGCCTGTGTCAATATGGTCTCAGAGCGGAAATGAGCAGCCCGACTTCACCTTGGAGAACAGTTATTATGCTAAGTTGAAATCAGTGTGTTCGCAATCAGGAGGAGTTAATAATCTATCGCCATTGGATGCAGTCACTCCTACCGAATTCGACAACTACTATTTCAAGCTATTGATGAACAACAGAGGGCTTCTGAATTCTGACGAGGGGTTGTTTAGTAAGTGGCGAGGAAAAACAATGGAGACGATGAAATTATGTGCAGAACAGGAGGTGTTTCTGAAGCAATTTGTGGAGTCAATGATTAAGCTGAGAAACATCAGTCCCCTCACGGGTAGTCGAGGGCAGATCAGGGTCAACTATCGCTCTGTACTGTAGCATTCTATTGAAACCCACTTCGTAATGCTTTCCCGCCATGAATGAGTAAGAGGTCTAAGTATGAGTTTATTTTTTCTATTTCTCATGTCTTTGTCCACTAAAATAATGATTTGTGTTTCCCAATGAATATATTTTTTTAAATTCTCCCTTTCTCTATTTACATTTTTGTAAATTATGAACATGAAGTTTTGTCACTTCATAAAAAATGAATGAATGAATTTTAGTTATATTATTTGAAAATTTTATAATAATATTAAATTTTAAGTATGTTAAAATAAGTTGATTAAGATATTTTATTTGTCCATCATATTTTAGAGTTGTAATTAATTTATATTTTAATATAGAGTTTATCTTAAAAAAAAATTATGTTTAAATCATCAAAGTTGACGTAGTTATTAACAAACTTACAATATTTAAAAAATATATAAATCTTTATGAGATGTCTCAAATATGACTTATTGCATTATAAAGAAAATATTAGCTCATTGAGGCAATAAGGTCAATAATAAGAGGTGGTAGAAGGATCTAATATAACCTAGACTAGAGAATCTACTAAAAATGACATAATCTAACAATCCAAACTTAATTAACACATACAAAATTTCATATGGAAGAAAAAATTAAATGTTTTTTTTATAAATAAACTCTCTATAATAGAATACAACTTTCTTATAGAAATACATTGTGTTTTGAGGACCATAAGATTTTTTTTGTAGTCTATAGCTTATCACTTAAAACCTATCCATCAAGAAAGCCTTCTTCTTAGATAGATTAGGCCCTTTTATTAGTTTTCTTTTATTTTTCCTTATTCATTCTCTTACTCTATTCTTTTTTTACATCACTTTATACGCATCTCCTTCATTGATCCTATTCTTTCTTTTTATCCAACACTAAAGTTGTCAATCCACAACCTCCAAGTAACTTCCATGGATAAGAAAACCCTTATTCTTTCTTTTGCAAGTCATGTCACTAACCAATATCTCCTTAGTACACAACCCTTAGCAAAGAAACACACACCTTGATTTCAAACAATTAAGAAGGAACACCAAACACACACATTGCCAAAGGAAAATAGCAAGAAAATATCTAGCTAAGAAAAGTTGATTCAAGAAAATACTAGGTTAAATGCCACACACAATATGAATGTGAAAAGTTGTAGCAAGAAATGATGTTAGCTTGCCAAAACAACACAACCCTCCAAATCAGCTAACACTTGAATATAAAAGTGTTTGTATTAGACCATAGGAAATCTTCACATATCAATTTAGGCACTTGTGAAAACTTGACCCAATGACTTCAAGGTTAGAATAAGATAAAAAATTCCTTTAACTAGCAAGACAATCATTGGAGGTTAACAAAAAAGAAAATAAAATGATAAGGTTTGCAAGAGATCATGATATTTATAAGTGATTATATTGAATAAATCAATGATAATCGAGTCATCCAATTTTTTCACATATAACTTATATCAGAAACATTTGTACTAGGCTTTATAGTACCCTATCACCAAGGTAATTCATTTTATAACACAGACCTAGTTGGCTTGCAACATGAGACATAACTCCTACAACATAATATATAGTCCTTGTAGCTTTGTACATAGATCTCATATCATATTTATTGAAACAAGCTATTTTAACTAAATATTGATCTATAGTAGCTTGATTTAGGATTGAAGCAACTTGAAATATGTTGTAGTATAGATTAAAATGGTCTTGATCATATAAAATCCTTGCATCCATATTATAGAATTAGTTAAAAAAATAACTTGATAAGAACCACCCAACAAAAATCACAAAAAACTAAAGCAAGAAATTAAAAAACAAAAATTCCTATTTATTTTGGTAACATAAGATTTTATTATGGACTCAAATGCTCCTACATCATATGTTCCAAGTCAGAGAAATATACCATGAGTTAAGGCTTGTGAAAATTTTACAAAATATAAGCCTAATACTCCATGCTCATCCACCACGTATACACTCATCTATATTATGTCATCTATCACTCATCCATATTAGCTCTTTTCCCTTAATATTTTTTCTCAATTAGGAATCTATCACTACCTCAAATTCATTGTATTATCTCTTTGGAAATAAATGTACACATTCTTTTGTTAGAAAAATTGAAGTTATTCATTTCTCTTCACTTATTTTATCTTCATAGTAATGGAACAAATCATCAATTCATCAAAATTCAAGGAAATGCCAACTCCTAAAAATTCAATCATATAAGAATTTGATGTAAACTTCCTTAAGATATTACATTAATTTCAACATGTTGTAAGTTCCTTGAGGAAACCTCTCTTTCTCCAGACTTGCTAAAAAAAAATCTCCTACAAAAAATTCCTACTCTCATCCTCTTGAGATTAGGACGTGTAATTTCCACCTCAATAGCTCTCACCTCATCTTAGTGATGTAAGACCAAAATATTTGTTTTCCTTATTTTTTTATCAATTTTAAAATTTCATTCTTTATTGCAATTACCAATGATGTTTTTTAGATTAACATCGAGGTTTATTGATCACTTATTTGGATATGTGTGTATTTTATATGTTCAGATGCATGTTATATTCCAATACTATTATTGCAATTGACATGATGTTTAGGAGGATTTTCATAAGGGTGTGTGGATTATATGCATGGATTTACATACATATGGGGATTTATAAATTATTTCAAACACAATTCTAAACTCAGGTAAAATACAAGATGAATGACACCTCTTTTAAAAGGAAATTAATTTGTAAGAAAAACTAATGACCTTTTATTTTATTATTCCAATCAAGTGCCTAAGGATTTGGAATTATTTGCAATATTGAAGGGTTAATTTTCACATATATGATCAATATTTTAGATTTAGAAATATATTAGAAAATTGATCCTTAACAATTAATGTTATAAAATTTAGAATTTCAACTCGTAACCAACATTAAGATAGCTTGTAAACATGAAATATTATCCTTAAAATATTAATATGCAAGTTTGGACATCCTAATCTAATTCTAAACTAATTTGTTCTAAAAGTAAAATATAATCAATAGTGAGGAAAAGAGAGGCTTTAGAGAAAACAAATTGAAAAATATAATATTTCTTCCAAATATAAGTTGATGTAGTTGCTATGACCCCATAATGAAAATCTTGAAATGAATATATGATATTTTTTACTTGTGAGTATATTTTGGATACTAGATGACAATATGATAGTTCCATAACTAATAATCGTCCTATTTTAAATGATATACCAATATTATGATCCATTCTTCATTATCCTATATAATAGTGTTGGTGTTTGACACTTATGATTTCTCCTACTATATTTAGGAATGACTCTCCATAAGATACAACAAGATAAATCTCACATTATGTTGTTGATACTACTAATTAAAATAGTAATCCTTCTCTTACTATCTTAGGTTATTGCTAATGTTTCTAATGATTACAATAATGTGACAAGTAAAGATATTTGGGTTAGGCCTATGTAATGTCCTCATTCAATATTCATGACCTACTAATGAAATATTATGACATGGTTAACTTTTTGTAATGATAGGTTAATAGGTCGATAAATTGATCCATGACTATCATCATACATACAACAATTATTTTGACTCTTGAGTAAGTTTTTGTTTGATTTGCATATGACCCATTTCTATTATTCTAAAAACCCCTACCCACTATATTATATGATTGGTTTGAAATAAGCAATAATCCACTTTCATGCTTGAAGAATAGGGCTAGGATAATTTAAAGTGACTAACCTTTAGCCACAAACATCACATCCCTCCTTATTGTTGACATAAGCCTTAAGTAGCAATGCCTAGCTTTAGTTGATAGGATCTTAGCAATAGACAACAACCTTGAATAAAATATTCTAGCCATGAATTTTTGAATTTATTAATATGATTCTTGCACAAGTTACCCATGTTTCTAAAAAATCTAAATCATATGCATACAACTCTCTCATGGAGACAAAACCCAACTAGTTTTACTCCCATTTAATTCATTAAAAGATAACTTAGATAATTAACATATTGACTACCCTATTTGATTTACCAATTTATTTACTAAATAAAATTAATAGATTAAAATAAATGCAACACTCTTCAAGTTATTTTTAATAAAAAATTTATATTGGTTGTTAATAAATTACAATGCAAGATGATCCATGTATGGGTAGAGAATCGTGCCCCCAATTCTTTGGTGCTTGACCAATAGCATAAAATTCTTGGTTAGAAAAAAAATACTTCCTTTTAGATTATTTTATATTTTCAATAAAATAACACAGGCTTACCCTTTTGGCTAAAAAACCTCATACCATCATCCTACTTACATCATATTCCACTTGAAACATCTTACTAAAATTTGGTAGTGTCAAAACCAGTTGATTTATCATGTTTTCTTTCAAATTTGGAAAAAATAAACACTTTAAGGAGGTTTTTTTTCTTCACATAGGATAGGTCCATGATGCCTACAAATATAAATAATTCATTAAATCCTTTCATATACCTTCTTTAATGAAAATTTTTAATGTTTTCTAGCCTCACCAAGTCACTAGTTTGAACTTCATATGCAAATTGTTGTGCTAAATATGATCAAATAATTCTTCTTTATATTAATGATTGTTATAGTAATAATTTGGTGTAGACCCACTACCATCAAGAATGTTGAACTCCATTTCATTCCCAATCCTATGCCATTCCTACAAATATTTTTACTATAGATAATTCAATACAAGGTATACATTTATCATTGTTGATTTGACCTTGGCTTCAAAGGGTGGAATATATCCCATATACACTCTTTGACAATTTTTTTTTCTTCACTTAGTATAGGTCCATGACAATAATGGTTATCAATATTCCATCAAATCCTCTCATGTACCTTCTATAAGGAACTTTTCAAAAATTTCTAGCCTTATCAAGTCACTAATTTGATATTCATGTGCAAATTGCTTTGATAAACATGATCAAATTCCTCATCCTTATAAATGGTACTAATATGGTGCACACCCGCCATTCTAAATCCTAAACCATTCCTACAAATATTTTCATCATATACATGGATACTAGGTATGGCATTATCATAGGAAGACCTTGGGTTCAAGGGATGAAATCTATCCCACATACATTATTTGAGGAGGTTATTTTTATACACTTAAGTAGGTCCATGATACTAATAGATATCAATAAGGAAATTTTCAAAATTTTCTAGCCTTATCAAGTCACTAGTTTGATCTTCATGTACTAATTGTTGTGACAAACATGATCAAATCTATCTTCCTTATATTGAGGATCATTGTGGTACTAATTCAAATTATGCACACCTACTACCATCAACAAGGTGGATATTCATATCATTCCAAATCCTAAATTATTACTACTACTTGATTTTCATCATAGACAAGGATACTAGGTATAACATTATCATAGGATGTCCTTGGGTTCAAAGGATGAAATCCATCCCATATACACTCTTTGACAAGATTTTTTTCTTCACCTAAGATAGGTCCATGATACTAATAGATATAAATATTCTATTAAATCATCTCATGTACCTTATTTGATGAACTTTCCAAAGTGTTATAGCCTTATCAAGTCACTAATTTGATCTTCATGTGTATTTTATGTGATAAATGTTATCAAAGACCTCTTCCTTATATTGTTAATCATAATGTTACTACACTAGTGCACACCTACTAGCATCAAGAAGGTGGACCTTAATGTCATTCCGAATTCTAAACCATTATTACAAATATTTTCATAATAGACAATGATACTAGGTATAATAAATGATCATAGGATGACCTTGGTTTCAAAGGATGAAATCTATCCCATATATAATATTTGAGGAGTTTTATTTTCTTCACTTATTATATATCCATGATAACAATGGGTATCAATACCATTAAATCCTCTCATGTACCTTCTTTAAGGAAAATTTCAAAGTTTCCTAGCCTTATCAAGTCACTAATTTGATCTTCATGTGAAAATCATTGTGATAAACATGATCAAATCTAGCTTGAATCCTTATATTAGTGATCAAAATGGTACTATTTTGGTTCACATCCATGACCATCAAGAAGGTGGACCTTCATGTTAATCCCAATCCTAAACCATTTCTACAAATCTTTTTATTGTAGACAAGGATATTAGAGGTATAACATTATTATAGGATAACCTTGGGTTCAAAGGATGAAATCTATCCCATATGTACACTCTTTGAGGAGGTTTTTCTACTTCACATAGGATCCATAGAAATAGAGGATAAATGATTATATGTTTATGCCTAATATGAAGGTGAACAAGACGATTTCCATCTTTTTAATTGATGTATATACATCCCTAAAAGGATGCAATGATTTGTTTCTAAAGTTAATAATTTGAATTTCAAAATGATAAATATTTGTTTGTTTGTTTATTTATATAAAATTTAATTTTTAAACATGGATAAAATTAACATGTCCATTTTTAACATGTTAAAATTAGTACACACAATTTTTTTTAATTATAAATAGAGGTGGTTCACATTGCATTCAAATGAGGGCCAAATACTAATATATTAATTTTTATTAGAAGATTTTTTACAAAATATTCAACCCCACCTAAAAGTTGTTCACCTTAAAACCCCCCCACCTCAAATGTCTCGTAACACCCAAAAAAAAAATCTTACCCCCTCCACCTAATGAGGTTCACTTGTGAGAAGCTATAAGTGAAAAAATAATTATGCTACAAGAAAAATATTATTAAATCTAAAATGTGCTTAATATGCCCCAACATGTAGCATGATTTGTATCTTCAATGCAAACAATTGTTAATTAACTCAATTTAATTGATGTGAATCTAGATAGATTCTAACTTTGGAGGGCAAAGAAAAGGAAATTATATTCATATGAACTATTGTATTGATAGATCCTTGATTTAAATATAACTAAAAAAATTATGGCCCGATACTCTATTGAACCTTCCACAAGTCAACCTATCCCTCCAAATAAAAAAACAATTTCAATTAAGTGGTGTAGTCAACCTATTTCTCTACTTTTATCTATATTACCTCCTCTCTACCACTCTTTCTCTTAATATCTCCACCTTCCTCCTTCCCTCTTTGCCTTCCTCCCTCCCACCTTCCCTTCTTTCTTCTCTCTATCTCGCCTATCCCACTCTATCTCAATATCTCTAGGTCTTCTTCCTTCCCTCTCTACTTCTCTCTATATTACCTCCTCTCTCTCTCCAAGTTCCCTATCTACTTCCCTCTATCCCTCTCTCCCTCTCTACCTCTCCCTCCCTCCTTCCCTCTCTCTCCCTCTTTATCTCCCTCTCTCTTTCAATCTCCCCACCTTCCTAGGTAGGAGTAGCTTTTATTAGAAAATGACATGCTCATTTTTTTATCAACTCTAAGTGTGTGATGTAGGACATCCCTAGGTAGTGTGGTAATCTTGCACCATTCTAGAAAAGTGGTTTAGTTTAGTTATTTGTTTGTCTATTAGTTTGTAGATAGTATTTTGTGATGAAGAAAGTTATCGTATTTAATTATAACTTGACATTGGCTTTCAAACTTTTGGGATTAGTCAAATTTGTTATTTTGGAGTTTCATGTTAATGTCTAAAAATAATTTTAAATGAGAAAAAGATAAAATTGGTACAAGAGTGTCCACCACGTGGATAATTGTGAACAATTAGGATTGTTTTCATGTGTGGCAAGTTATTTAGAGTTGACAACAACAAAATAATTTTTGTAAGGATGTATTAAACCATTTATAATGAGTGTTGAACACCATGAGGATGTTTATCCACCATTTAACCACTTAAATATATAGTTGACGACATGTTACATGTGGTATTGCAATTTGTTCCATCTTGTGGCCAACATAGATCATTAGAAAAAAATATGGATGCTATATATATATATATATATATATATATATATATATTTGGATCAAAGAAAGGTGTGTGAAGAGGTAAGGAAAGAAGTTGAGAGGTAAAACATAAGTAGGGTGAGACTATAAGGTCTCAAATAAAAGTTGTGAATAGAGAACAAGGACTATGAAGTGGAGTATAATCCAAAGGGAAATACTAATACACCATAGTGAAGGTAATTAGACTAGTGTGTAATTATGAGGCTATATTTTAGTGTAATCTATGTTTGAATTGTCATAGTAAGTGTAATAAAATGCGTGTGACCTAGCATGTAGGAGAGCCTATTACAAAAAAGTGAGAAGTTGTAATAATGGTGATAATAATGTAAACTTGAGTAAATAAAAATATGTTGTTTTTATGAGATCTTTGTGTTGTGCGTGTATTTTGATGTTAGTCTAGATGGTTGAATATTCCTTCATTAATTGGACCCAAGTCTAGCCATGACTATATAAAAAATCCACTTAGTAAAGCATTTTTTAGATATATAGAAACTATACATAATCCTTTTACAAAAAATAAAATCAATTATAAAGAGGAAAATAAGTTATCACAACACTAGCTTGAATGAACACCTCATCTATCAAAGCAAAAGGTGCCTCTAGTGGTTTTAATTTTTTATCAAAATAGGTAGGGTAAACCAAACAAGCAACTGGAAATTCTTTTAGGTGACTATCATTTTCTCCAAACTATAAGTTTGTATTTTCACCATATATGGAATTAAGATAGCTATAGGAGATGATTTATTACATCATAAAACACATCATAAATTAACTATACTTGGTATATGAATATTAACCTCAAATTACAAACAAAAAGGTATAACAAGGATCACTAAGTCTCAAATTGATTTTAGATATCAAACGACAAAGAAGAAGGTATAACAAAGGTCATTGATTTTAGTTCCTTTATCTAGATGAATACAGTCTTAGATTTAAGACCTAGGAATGGAACACTCAAATGGACAAACAAAAGACCAGACTTAAGAAAAATAGTAAAGAGATTGGATATATTTTTTATCTTTCGCAATGGATTCCATAAAATGTGAAATAGTCATATGCTTGAATTTAGATCACTCCTAAACTTTCCATTACCTTTACAAGTCATGGAAGATCATCTAAACCCCAAATGCACCTTCCATGAGAACATATTTCTTTGAGGCATTCTGTCAAACAGTTCACGTGCCTTATCTATGCTTCCACCTTCTGCATATCTTGCAATCATGGAATTTTGTCAAACGATTCTTAGAGCCATCCTGTCAAAGTGCCTTTTCTAATCTTACACATTTTGCATACATGTCTACCAGGGCAGTTGCAGCTACAACATCTGACAAAACTTCTCACCATTTATCCTGTGGTGGATGTCAATACCCTGTTCCACAGCTCCCATTTTTGCATAGGCTGGGAGGATACTGGGAAAGGCTGCGGAGTTTGGATTTACACCAGCCAATCGCATTTGGTTGAAAGTTTCTAAATTCTTTTCAACACACGCATTTTGTGCATAACCTGCAATCATAGCATTCCATGAGACCAGATTTCTTTTAGGCATCATGTCAAACAGTTCATGTGCCTCGTCTATGCTTCCACATTTTGCATACATGTCTACCAGAACATTTTCAACTGTGGTATCTGACGATTATCGCCCTTCCATTATACTTTGATGGATGCTCGTACCCTGTTCCAAAGCTCCAATTTTTGCACAGGCGGGGAGTACGCTGGCAAATAAAACTAATCGGGATGCATATTTGCTTATTGTATCGACTGCATTGTGATGACGCCCATGTCTTCTGTCTGTTATAGAAACCATTTGCAAATAGCAAGAAAGGCCAGGAAAATACCGCAGCGGCGACGTAGATGAGAGATGCTCTTTTCCATCGGGTTTGTTTTATGCGATCCAACGCGCGGGAACTGTGTTCAAATTGAAACGTTAACGGCGATTTTTTTTGAACGGAAACGGATGGGAATGGACGTCAGGCAAAAAGAAGGGCCCACACCTAAGCGGTCAAAGCTTAGTGTGTGATGTTTAAGCCCAGCCATATAATGGTGTATGTAGTTGCTACGTGCAAATGAGCATGTATGTCAAGTTTATTTGCAAGGAGATGTTATCCTAATCTAGATGAAAACTAATAGATACAATAATTATCATTAGTATTGACATTATCAAAT
>VDFB02028460.1:0-21718 GCA_007258455.2 Sequoia sempervirens
TATATATATATATATATATATAAACATGTTGACATAAATTCTATTTAGTTTTATGTATTCGAAGAGTCAATGATCAAGAGGGATCCATTTTTCCAAAGTGACCCAAGACACAATCTTGACCTCATCTTTATATCATACTTCCAAACCTTCATGGAGTCAAGGATCAAGGGGGATCCATTTTTCCAAATTCATCCAAGGAACAATCGTGGCCTCATCATATCTCCAAACCTTGGTGGAAGGCATAATCAAGGAACACTTATATATATATATATATATATATATATATATATATATTTAAATGTGTTGACATAAATTCTATTTAGTTTTATGTATTCTAAGAGTCAATGATCAAGAGGGATCCATTTTGCCAAAGTCACCCAAGACACAATCTTCACCTCATCTTTATATCATACTTCCAAACCTTCATGGAGTCAAGGATCAAGGGGGATCCATTTTTCCAAAGTCATCCAAAGCATAATCGTGACCTCATCATATCTCCAAACCTTGGTGGAAGGCATAATCAAGGAACATACTAACATCAATCGAGCTACAACTTTCGATGTTATTTTTTCTTTTGGAAAGTTCAATTTATGTATTTTAGTGAGCTACAACCTTTGATTTTTGCTTTTGGATAAAGTTCATTTTATGTATTTTAGTTTTCTTTTGGATAAAGTTTGATTTATGTATTTTAGTGAGCTACAACCCTTTGATTTTTTCTTTTGGATGAACTTCAATTTATGTATTTTATTTTTCTTTGTACACGTAGTTTTATGTTTATCATTTATTTTTATGTTTATGTGCATGCAATTTTATTGTAATTGGTTTATTTCCCTAATTTTAGTTATTAATCTAATTTTTATTTTTAATCTAATTTTCTAACATATGTCATGTTCGCAATTATGAGATTGTTCAAGTGCAACCACAATCATAGTCAAAAACAACTTTGTCTCTTCTTATCTACTTAGTGTGAGAATCAACTAACAAAGACGAACATAGTATTAGCCTAAAAATGGTACCAATCGTGTAATTGTATTGTCTAATGAATGGTACCACATGATGTATAATTTACCAATTCATTTAATGTCATACTTTCATAGTCAGATGAACAAATATATATATAAATGAAGTTTGAAATCATGAAATCTATGGCCTATGACAAAAACAAAATAGGAGCAAACTATCTAAAGTGGCATATCCAGTGTTATAAAAATCCTTTGGTAATTCATCCCTGTTTCATAGGAAATGGAAAATGTGAAAGGGAAACATAAAAGTAAATGGTATTGAGACTTGAAAGTGATGTTTTAAGATGTTTTTCAGGTTTAATTTTGGTTAGGAGATTATGGGAAACATAGCTTGGATTATCGTAATGCAATTATTTTACAAGGGCAACACAGCTCTTCATCTTGAATTAAATCTATGCAAGTAGAAATGTAATGACTAGGGGTTGTCATCTTTGAAACATGTTCACCAAGAAACCAGTGTTCTTAGAGTTTATCTTTTTTGGGATTGTACCCAGGCTATTTAAAACTATGTGCAATACACAATAACAATTTCAATATTTGTTCATAATAATTTATGTATTTTGATCTATTGTCTCAAGCCTTCCATTGAGGTGAAATTTTATCCAATCCCTGCATGAGATGTTTCATTGATTTCATGCTATGAATTATTCCTTTTTTGTATCTTCTAATTCCTTCTTAGTTTTATGGTAGATGTGTTTCTAAGCCCTAGATAAAAATATGAATATGATGTATATTTATATTTAGAGAAAATTGAATGATTTGTAATTTGTCTTTTTTTGATGATAATTAAAATGTGTAAATTCTTGGATTTATACACCTTAACATTAGAACCTTGGTCTCTCGGTTCAAGCCTATTTTGATGTCATTTTTTGTTTCTTGTTTCTAATAACACGGTTTGAAGTGGGTTCTTGTATTATAGCTTGCCCCAAAGAAATGAACTTCTTTTACCTTGTCTATTATCCTACTTTAACTGTAATGTGATGTCATATGTTGTTTCTTAGGGTAAAAATTTAATTATTTAAATAGGAGAACATGGATAACATAGGTTGGATGAGTAACATGGAACAATTTTGCAAGGACAATACATTTTTCACCTACATAAAAATTATGTTTTCTAGATGTCGTGCCTTTTTTTTGGTAAGTAAACTTTTACATCAAAATTTCAAGATCAGGATTAAGTATTACAAAATGCTAGATATTAGATGGCCATGGAAGAACCATATCAAAACTAGAAGTTAAATCTAAAAGCATTTCCTCATAATGAGATCAGAGAAACCCAATATAGACAAGTGTTATATTCCAAATATAGAACTTTAGAAAAGTTGTTAAGGACATTCAATCTACAATAGTACCATAAGTCAATATAAAGTAGAGAAGGAAAGACAAAAAATAGATAGCATAAACAAGAGCTCACAAGATTACATTATTTATCCTTGAGCAGTAACATCCTCTATGCCTTTGATAGGAAAATCTGGAATCTCCTCTGGTGATGGCAATAGTTGAGTGTGTTGAGATAGAGAAAGAGAGAGAGGAGGGTAAAGAAGTAGAGAGGGAAGGATAGAGAGAGAGAGAGGAGGGAAAAGAAGTAGAGAGTGAAGGATAGAGAAAGAGAGAGAGAGGAGGCTAAAAGGATGGAGGGAGGTAGAGAGGGATAACTGAGATAGAGATAGGTAGGGAGAGAGAGGTGGGATAGAAAGAAGTAGAGAAAGAAAGAAAGAGCCAAAGAGAGTGAGAGAGAGAGGGAGGGAAGGAGAGGTAGAGAGGGATAGGCGAGATATAGATAATTAGAGGGGGAAGGAGAGAGAGGTAGGGAGGAATAAGTGAGAGAGGAAGAGAAGTAGAGAGGGAAGGAGAGAGTGAGAGAAATAGGTGGGATGGAGGGAGGGATAGGTAGAGATGGATATATGATATAGAGAGAAATAGAGAGGGAAGGAGAGAGCAAGAGGGATAGAGAAGGGGGGAGGGAAGGAGGGACAGGTGGAGAGGGATAGGTGAGATAGAGAAAGAGAGAGAGAGAGGAGGGTAAAGAAATAGAGAGGGAAGGATAGATAAAGAGATAGAGAGGAGGGAAAATAAGTAGAGAGGGAAGGATAGAGAAAGAGAGAGAGAGAGGAGGGAAAAGAAGTAGAGAGGGAAGGATAGAGAAAGAAAGAGAGAGGAGGGCAAAGGGACGAAGGGAGGTAGAGAGGGATAAGTGAGATAGAGATAGGGAGGGAGAGAGAGAGGTGGGATAGAAAAGAAGTAGAGAAGGAAAAGAGGAAGCTAGAGAGGAGGAGGGAGAGAATTAGAGAGGGATAGGGGGAGATATAGAGAATTAGAGGGGGAAGGAGAGAGGTAGAGAGGAATAAGTGAGAGGAGAGAAGTAGAGAGGGAAGGAGAGAGTGAGAGAGAAATAGGTGGGATGGAGGGAGGGATAGGTAGATAGGGATATGTGATATAGAGAGAAATAGAGAGGGAAGGAGAGAGCAAGAGGGAGAGAGAAGGGGGAAGGAAGGGAGGGAGAGGTAGAAAGGGATAGGTGAGATAGATCACTACTTTCTTCATGTTGCCCACTACTTTCACGTCCATAAATAATGTGGGCTCAGCCTATCGGCATAAGTATTACACCTCATTGGGGTGCAAGTGCTAGTATGGTATCATATTTCTAATATAGTATCATAGAAATACTAAAGTGGAGTATGAAGGCAAGAGGTGACCACAGTTCATAGAGGAGGAATAATCTTCTATCAACTTTCACATGATAGAGCTTCTCACATAGTGAAAGAGCCTATGAATAAAAGTACATCTTTAAAGTATTGGATTGAATATCTAAAAATGGTAAGATGTGGTCAGAAAAAAATAGCCATGTCATTGCTTGAGTCATTGTCTTCAACAACTCTCTACTGATTAGAAGAAATCTGATTGGTAATAGCAAATCAAAGCTCTTTTAGAAAAGAGAAGCCACAAGAATATATGTGAAGAGTGCAATTACATAGACAAGGTGATTCAATTCTTCTTAGTTATGTTATGAGCAACATTTTTGGGAATTCTAATACTTTTCTGAGCATTATCAATTTTGTTTGCACTCATAATATCCTATTGAAAGTCATGATTTGTATGTGAAGGGCGTGTTCTTCATTGACTAGCCGATTCTGAGCTTGTAGAGGTGCAAGATCCCTAGTTGAGGCATGGATCTTGACCATCAGAGGCCACGGGGCCTATTGTTGTGTGATTATCCTATGCATTTCCCCTATGTGCTGAAGTAATTCATCCCTACATTTTTTTGGTGGCACGACTCATGCTTGGCATGATCCATATATTGGTGGGCCAATATATGTCAACTGGTTGCTACGATTTATTGTTGATATCCCTGAGTTGTGATTTAATCCTCAAACCATTGAGTTTTTTGGGTGGAAGATAGTGATTGGGATGATTTAATCCTCTATCACGTGGATATTTCTTTCAATTTTCTATGAATTGAGGAAGCAAGGAAGTCGAGTTTCGATAGATGAATTGTTGAATATTTGTTGAATCGCGGGCATGCTCTTCATTGTTGTTGTTGTCTTATATTGAAGTTAAATTTATAGTGTTAGTGTTAGGTGATTATTATTTAGTTTATGCAAATTTAGTATCTCAAAATATAGAATTAAGTTTGTATAGAAATATTTTATGTGTTATTTTAAAAGTTAATAAAAAAAAAGAAAAAAAATATTGTATTATGTATTTGGAGTGTATGATCGATGGTACCCAACACTCCTAAGAAGTTCACATCAAAGGGGGGATTATTATTTTCTCACAATTATGAAATGAGTCTTCAAATCAAAATTTTCTAAGTAGAAAGCTCATTGGAGGATGGAGGCATCAAAGGCTGGAGGACATTCAGCAACCTCTTGTGAGTCACTAACGATAGGGTTGCAAAATTGCATTAGTGACAAAATTATTTGTGCCAAAATGACTAAAGCCAAGATTGGTTTCCAGGTGGTAGCGGAAACTGTTTCATATCATTTGTGATCAGAGTGGCAATGATCTATAATGATGGTTGCATACACAACAATGAGGGCTTGGTGTTCAAGCTTTTATGTTATGGTTGGATGTGTATGTCTCGAATCACAATTTTTGGTTGTATGTGAATGGGTGTGTTTGTCCCCATTCACGAGGTAGTAAAGTGATGGAAGTGTTTGTCCCCAGTCACATGAGATGGTAATTATGATTGGATGTGTGTGTCCCCAATCATAATTGTTGTGATTAGATGTGTTTGTCCCTTTTCATGAATTTGATGTTGGATAGATGTGTTTGTCCCTATCCAAACTTGATGTAATACCTTGGGTAGATGTGTTAGTCCCTATCCTCAGTTTCATGGGTAGAAGTGTTTGTTCCTATCCTTGGATGGAAGTAATAAGCATAGTGAGGCTAGTTCCACTATTGCTTCACATGAGTAGATGTGTATGTCCCTACTCTTATCTTATTTTGTTTAGTAAGCTAGTGTGTGTGGTCATTAAGTATTGTGATGTACTTTCAACCCATGTTCACATAGGTGTTAAAAATATTGCATCATAGGATCATAAGATAATAGTTTAGAAGGTTGATTATGAGTGTTGGGAATATCACATCATTCTCATAGATTATTTTTTATTTGGTTGTGATTATTTATTTGTGTGTATTATGAGTTGTTAAAATAAGTTGTATCTTTAACAGGTTGTTATAGTAGTCTCATATAATATAGGATATGTACATCCTATATATATGTAAATGTATTGAATTAAAATGAAAGAGTAGAAGCACATTTTATTTTGAATTGAATTATTTGCAGCTTCTATCTCTGGCCATATTTCTAATATGATGAAGATTGGGATATTCTAGATAGAAAGGCACTTGGTAGTATTCGCTTATGCCTGGCACAATTGGTGGCATTTAATATTTCAATAGCAAATAAAATGGAAGATTTGGTGAAGAACTTGGCAAAACTATATGAAAATCCTTCCACTTCGAATAAGGTATTTCTTATGAAGCATTTATTTAATATGAAAATGGTAGAAGGTGGGTCAATTGTTGATCATTTAAATGAGTTTAATACAGTTACCAGTCAATTGAATTTTGTTAATGTAAACTTTGATGAAAAGTTAAGGCTTTTTTTATTCTTTATTATTTTCCTAAAAGCTAGAATAGCTTAGTAATGGCAATTAGTAATTTTGTTTTTGGTTCAAATACGCTAAAATTTGATGATGTTGTTGGTCTGATTTTGAGTGAGGCAATTTGTAGGAAAAGCTCAGGCAGTGCATCCATATCAGGCAGTGTTTTGAATGCAGAAAGCAGGAGCAGAACAAAGGAGAGAGGAAAGAATTATGGTCATGGGAAGTCATGAGGAAAATCAATGGACAAAAGGTCTTAATCTAGAGAAAAGAGGGATTGTTGGTACTGTAGTAAGTCGGGTCATTTAAAGAAAAATTGTTGGTCTCAAAAAAATAAAGGAGACAAAAAGGAAATAAAGAGGCAAATGTGGTAAATAATAAATCCAATTAGGATGCTTTGATTCTTTCACTTGATAATGTTTTTGATAAATTAAGTAGCATTTACAGGGTGTTGTACCCTTCACAAAGAGCCACAAGGTCCAATAAAGTCCAAGATAAAAAAAAAGCACCAAAAGAATCACTAAGCCAAAAAATAGAAATGTAGACTGACAGCACACAGACAAATAGTAGACCAGCAACAAACTAGCTGGCATCCTCCCAACTCTTGGACAGAAGATGAATCACATCATCTCGGACCCACTTCTGACGGTCTTCAGTCTTCTTCATCTCCATCTCATCCTTGATGACTGCTGACTGGGTACTAGTGATACAATGCACCAACTTGACTATGTAGCGGGTCAACCCACATAATATTTTGTCCAGTTTGTCCATTCTTTCTTTCAACACACAGAGCTCCTCCCTGCCACCCACAATGTATTCGGGATCATTTTGCTCAATATCCAGAGGTTCTAAAGAGTGAGGCCGAAACCTCCTTCTAAGTTTTTCCCTTGTCATGAATGGAGTAGGGACCTCTGGCCTTCTCTCCCTCCTCACCCTCTAACACCTCTTCAACCCTGCTATCAGTGCTGTCAGACAACTCCTCTTCAGTGTCTGAATATTTAACCTTCACTTTTTCCCTATTCTTAGCCAACTTGCTAGAGTGCTGAAAGATAGCATCACAACCAATAACCACAGTCTCCACAACCACTGTATTACCCAACGAGTCCTTTCTCACAACATTTTCCCTTTGCTCGGAGGCTCCGTCTCCTCCTTTCCTTTCTTTTTCAAGGCGGGCTTACTAGGAGTCTTAGCAAGAGTAGACTTGAGGACACACAGGCTAGTCATCACACTAGTTTGGTCATTTCCCTCATTCCCCTTAATATTTTTAGATTTAGGCATTTCACTTGATAATTTTGACGACTCTTAGGTGTTAGATTTAGGGGCTTCATTTCATGCTATGCCCCATAGAAGTTATTTTCTTGATTATGTCTAAGGGGATTTTGGGCTTGTTTATTTGAGAGATAACAAACCTTACCAAATTGTTGGAAAGGGAAGAATCAAGATTAATTTGTAGAATGGGAATCATTGGCTACTACATTAGGTAAGACACATTCCAAAGTTAGGCAAAAAATTAATTTCAATAGGGCAACTAGATGATGAAGGTTGTTTTGTTACATTTAGTGATAAAAATTGGAAGGTTACAAAAGATGCCTTAGTGGTATAAAAAGATGTGAAAGTAGGAATCTTATATATTTGTATAGGTCATATTGTTCCTTCTACTTTAGCTATTGCAGATAAAAATCAATGTTCAGGAACAATTGTTGTAGTTCAGCAAGTAGAAAATTAGATAGTTGCTATGGATTTTGAATTAGCACTGTGGCATAATAGATTTGGGCATATGAGTGCAAAAGGTATGAAAGTACTTCATTCAAAGAATGTTTTACCAAGTCTAAAATATGTTAAATATGGAATTCTGTGAAAGTTGTGTGTATGGAAAACAAAAGAGAGCTGGTTTTCTCAAGGATGGGAAGTAAAAGAAAGATGACAAATTGGAGTTTGTGCATACAGATGTATGGGGACCATATCAGGTATCCTTCCTTAGTGGCTCTCGGTATTATGTCATTTTTATTGGTAATGCAACAAGAAAGGTATGGATTTATTTCGTTAGGAAAAAATTTGATGTATTTGAAACTTTTAAAAAATGAAGAAGCTTGGTTGAGAATAAGACAGGTAAAAAAGTTAAAATGTCTCAGATCTGACAATGGTGGTGAGTATTGCAACAAAGAGTTTGAATATTATTATTCCTCTAATGGTATTTGTAGGTATAAAATGGTTCCAAGGACTCCACAAGAAAATGGAGTGGTTGAGTGCATGAATAGAACAATAATGGAGTGTGCACAAACTATGATATTGCATGTTGGGATTCCTTTAAACATGTGGGAAGAGGCTACAAACACTATTGTTTATTTAATTAATAGAGGTCCCTCTGATCCTTTGGGTTGTGGTATTCCATTGGAAGCATGGACAGGTAAGAAGCTGAGTTGTTCTTTTCTCAAAACCTTTGTTTGTGAAGCATTTGCACATGTAGATTCATAAAATAGAACCAAGCTTGATGCTAAATCAAAGAAATGTATATTTTTTGGACATGGCATTAATGAATTTGGTTATAGGCTTTGGTATTTTGAAAATCAAAAAATTGTAACAAGCAGGAATGTCATATTCAATGAGAAAGTGTTGTATAAAGATCAGTTGCAGCAACATGAGAAGAAAGAAAATGATCATTTAGTGTTGGATGATACTTCAAACAATGATGTTCCAATGGTTCCTCATGTTCTGCAACAATAACAACAGAAAATACCACAAACTCCAATGAATTTTAAACGATCGTCAAGGATAAGTAGACCTCCAAAAAGATTTCCTCCCTCTTTGTATTCTATTTTATTGACTGATGCTAGTGAACTAGAATGTCATGATGAAGCTATGTAGGTGGATTCCAAGGTTCAATGGGAGCATGGAATGAAAGAAGAAATGGACTCCTAGCTAAAAAATAAAACTTGGGACTTATGCAAGTTACCTGTAGTTAAAAAGGCTTTACCAAACAAATGGGTTTATAGGGTGGAAGAGGAAGATGGAGGTAAGAAAAGATTTAAAGCCAGGTTAGTTGTAAAAGGATTTGCACAGAAAAAGGAACTGATTTTGATGAAATATTTTCTCTAGTTGTTAAAATAAATTCTATTCATACTATTTTAAGTATTGTGGTTGCTGAAGATTTGCATTTAGAATAGCTTGATCTTAAAACTTCCTTGCTCCATGGTGATTTGGAAGAGGAAATATATATGGAACATCCACAAGGGTTTGAGGTCAAAGGTATGGATAAACTAGTGTGCAAATTGAAGAAAAGTTTATATGGCTTGAAGTAAACACCTTGACAATGGTATATTAAATTTGATAGTTTTATGGCTGAGCAAGGCTACAACCAGTGTAATTCAGACCATTGTATTTACTTTAAGAGGTTAGATGATGATAGCTACATTATTTTATATTTATATGTTGATGATATGCTTGTAGTGGAGTCTAACATGGATCACATAAAGGAGTTAAAACAACAGTTAGAAAAATCATTTTCTATGAAGAATTTGGGAGTAGCAAAATAAATCCTTGGTATGAAGATTACAAGAGATAGGAAAAATAGAAAAAAAAAAAAATTATCTTAGGCTTATTATGTTGAAAAGGTTTTACAAAGATTTCATATGGAGAATGCAAAAGTTGTTAGTACACCTTTGCCCAGTCATGTCAAATTGACTAAGGATATGTGTCCAAAGACACAATAGGAGGAAGAAAAAATGTCCAAGGTACATATGCTTTAGCTGTATGAAGTTTAATGTAAGCCATGGTATGCACAAGATCGGATATTGCACATGTCATAGGAGTTGTTAGCAGGTATATGAGTCATCCCAAAATTGAGCATTAGAATGCAATAAAATGGATTCTTGGGTATTTGAGAGGTACATCCAATAAATGTTTATGTTTTGGGGGCTCTAATGTTGATTTAAAGGGCTATGTTGGCTCAGATTTGACAACAGATATAGATAGCAGGTGGAGTACCATAGGTTATGTATTTATAGTTGGTGGGACAACAATGAGTTGGATTTCTCGGTTGCAAAAAGTGGTTGCTTTATCCACCATGAAGGCGGAGTATGTAGCTACAACAGAGGTAGCAAAGGAGACGATATGGCTGCAATTTTTCATGGAAGAGTTGGAAAAATAGCATGCTGAAAGTTACTTGTTTATGGACAGCCAAAGTGCTATATATCTAGCTGAGATATCATTTCGTTCAGTTAGTGTTGGAGGATGGATAGGTAAGGCTAGAAAAGATTCATACTGATGATAATCTAGTGGATATGTTTATGAAGGTAGTGACAAGGGAGAAGTTGAGCTCATCTTCAACTTTAGTTGGCCATCAAGGTTGAATTCAAGTAAAAGAGAACAATAGGGTCCAAGGTGTTGATTTCCAATGGGAGTTGTAGGGGCAGTGGTGTTATGATCAATCTCCAAGTGGGAGATTATTGTGTTATGGAGACCAATCAGACTCAAATAAAAATCTTCATATTATTTTATTTATTAAATAATTTTTTGCACTTATATTTATGTTGCACTTGTATTTAAAAGATGGTTACAAAAAAATATTAAATGTTGGAAGTGATTAGTTATAGCTGGAAGTGATTAGTTACAATATTTTAAATATAAATTTTATGGAAAACTAGAAAAAGTAAATGTAATTGCCCAAAGAAAGTGTTTTATTAGGTGCATGAGGCACAACCAATGGCCGCACTTCATTGGTAATTAATGAGACATGTGTAGGAGCATATTAGAACACTTGGAGATGAGTTTTGATGTGTGCAGGTCATGAAAAATGTTGGCAACAAATCGCATAGTACTGGCTGGAAAAATGCAATAGAAGTTGCAGGTACCCATAGCCATGGTTGTGTAAAACCAACAAGTGAAAAATGCGTTTAAAATGTTGTTGCATGTTGTTGCATGTCTTTGCATGTCATTGTAAAGGTTATTTGTTGGGAGATTAATATATTTTGGACCCTCTTGTTGGTGGATGTAGCCCGAATTTGGGTGAACCACGTTAAATCTTTTTGTTGTCTTCTTGTTGCTATAATTTTCTAGGTTTTCTATTTCTCTATTTTATTGATCAAATCTACATTTAACTGATTGAAATCTACCTTCTAACCCTAACATTATCAATTTTGATTTAAAATTATAGGGGAAACGCACTTTTCATTCTAGAGGGCATAAAAAATTTAGATATAAAACTCAAAGTGATGTTGATGAGTGGTCAATAAGAATGTATGGATAAGAATTGAGGAAATATAGTTATAAAAAACTTGTTATTCTAGATTATTTAAAAGTGCAATCAATTTGAGCATTTTCACCCTTAGATATGTATAATCTTGTTGATCAAACGCTATACATTATGCTTTTGGAAAGATCATTTTATTTAGTTTTTATCCTATAAAGTTATAAATATTCACACAATACTTAAAACTAATAGTAATAAAATATTTATATCTATCA
The DNA here is from genome assembly GCA_007258455.2 of Sequoia sempervirens. NCBI lineage: Eukaryota > Viridiplantae > Streptophyta > Pinopsida > Cupressales > Cupressaceae > Sequoia > Sequoia sempervirens. Next base: position 11,594 of record VDFB02028460.1, read on the forward strand.
ACTATTTAATAACACCTTTAGGTATTGCTACTAATTATATAAAATCATAATCTAACTTTCTTATTCTAAATATGAACATTGTAAACATATTTTTTTATGAAGATCTTTGAAACAACCTTTTCATTAATAAAAAATACATTCTAAAAAGATAATTTAGTTGTATGTGTTTTTCCATTGCAAAACATAATTTACTCAAAATAAATATTTCTAAAATTGATGTGCATGTGAAAGATGGGATATAAGGGTTGATCCATAAGCTTTGGGGATTTCATTTGATCAACTAAGTCTGAAATTAAGAAGAAAACAATTTGGCTAAGTCTAAAATTAAGAAGAAAATAGTGTTCTTATCACGTTTTGCAACAAATTAAAAGTAAACATCCCTTCAAAAATCTCCACATTGAAATTTTTCATGGGGATTAAAACAAAGAATATTTTTCTTTTTCCTAGATTAAGAAAAATTATAGAATTACAAAATAAGTTGTCAAGCAATCAGAATCAACATATACTACATAAATTGAAAAAGGTTGACAAGGGGAGAATAACCAATGCTATCAAAGGACATAGATACGACCAATAAAAATATTCTAAACTATATGGAGAAACAAGATCTAGTAGAGGAGACATAATAACCAGCCATTTCAATCCATCTTGATAAGAATATCATTGAATATGAAATAATATGAGTGAAAATTGTAGGTTGATAACACACAAAAATAACCCATTTTCTCAACTAGTATAAAGAGATGTTTGTGATAAAATGCCAATCATAGTAGAGATTCTACTCATAATAGTAGAGGTGAAGAACAAAAAGTCTCTTGGATATATGAGTCTCTTCCTTCAACTATATAGCCAAGCAATTAACCACCACATTTGAACTAACAAGAACCCTATATTTATTATCACTAGGTGAAGAAGTGGAATCAAGGAAAATGTCTACATAGTAATCATCCATAATCATTAGCATTTTATAAAAAATGTTACAGTGATTTTCCAAATTCAATATTCTTCTAGATTTGCAAATAAAAAAAAAAGTATACATCTTTTCAAGATATTATTTTGACTTTTTAATGACTACTAGAAACCTCAACATTTTTTACATTGAATTTTAAACTAATAATTATTTTAAAATTAATTATAAATTAAAGAGCTTAAAGAGCTGAAACTTTATAGTTATTATGTTGAATTTTATGTTGAAGGTGGTCCTACTATAAACAAATGATAATTAAACATAAACGCATACCACTCTTTATGCTAAAATATTAAAGTCCAACATATTTTCACATTGCCATTTTTTATTTTATTAGGTAGTCTCATAATTTGACTTTCTTCATTCTAAATGTGTGTATCGTCAAACTTATCTCTTTGTGATGATAATAACCTTTTCATTAATGAAAACGTTGCACTATCTAGAGAGAAATTCAATTGTGCATATACATCCAACCCAAAGCATAATTTACTTAAGGTAAATATTTATATAATCAATATACATAGGAAAGATGGGGAGAGAAAGGGGCCCATAAGCTTTTGAGATTCTCATAAGATGAGCCAAGTCTAAGATAGGAAGAAAATAGTGTTCTTTTAACTTTTGAATACAAAGTAAAAGTAGATGCCTCTTCACAAATTTCCACATTGATGGAGATTTTAAATAAAAAAGTATCAAAAAATTCTTAAAGTGATTTTCTAAATTCAATATTCTTTTGAACTTACAAATCAAAATAAAAAAAACAAACATCTTTTGAAATTGAAATAATATCTTAACCTTTTCGTGACTACTAAAAAATAATAACATTTTTATATTAAATTTTAAAATGATAATTATTTTAAAATTAATTATAATTATCAACTTTATGTTAAAGATGATACTTATTATAAACAACTACATATTAACCATATGCTGCTTTTTATAAAGATTGAAGCCTTTTTAATAAAACAATATATATATATATACCTATTCACATTAAGTTTTGGTGGAATAGGATTTGGATAAACTTTTTAATAAAACGGTGGTGGAGTAGAATATACTTGATGTAACATAACAGAAATTGAGTTTAAATTTTACGTGGGATATTAGAAATACAGTTAGGTGCCATCTGTACAATGGCAGTAGGAAAATTTGTAATTCATTCCATTTTCATTTCAAGGTCACTTTCTAATAAGATACTTTCAAACATTAGTTTATTGAATGTATGATATTTTTATAGGGTGAAAGAAATTTATATTAGGGAGAAATAAGAAAAAGAAAAGTTAAATTATGAGATTATCTAATAACATAAAAAAATAAAGAAAAAATAGTATTTTTGTAATTTTTAATGTAGATTAAAAGTAAGTTTCTTCAAAAATATGGGGATTAAAAATGAAAAGTGTTAAAGAAAATTAGGATGATTTTCTAAATTTATTATTTTTTTGAGATCACAAATAAAATAAAGTAAAGATTTTTTCAATTTGAGATAATTATTTTGTTTTTTTTATGACTATTAGAAACCTCAACATTTTTACATTGAATTTTAAAATTATAAATGGAATATTTTAGTTATTGTGTCAACTTTTATACTGAAGGTGACCCCACTATAAACAACTAACACATTAACCATGTTGAAAATCAAGGTCAAAGTACTACAATATTAGCTTCAACAAAATGTTTGCAATTCTGTAATAGACATGTTTGTCCAAGATTACCCAAAAAAATTATGTATGTGATTGCACATTCAACAAAACAATGAAGAACTGTAAACACAAGTGACCATATTTATGTGGAGAAACCCTTGTGAAAAAAACCTCCACACCCAAAGAAACCAATGCTTGTATTAATATTTCAAATGAGTATACACCAATACAACATATCTCTCTAACAATATTCAGGCAACACTTCATTATTTCTTCAACATGCAAAACAATCATACATTCTACTAACCCAAGGCACCAATTTAAAGAAGAGTTGAAGGTGAGAATACCACTATGGTATCTCGAAACAAGTGGAAAAACCACATGCAAAAACCATACTCCCTCCTTAGTGGACAATATGTAAACTTAGTAAATAATAATCATCATGGCAAGGGCCTTAATATGGGTGCCTAACCCATAGTCAATCAAAATTGATCAAATCTGAGTGCTTCATTACTCCTCAACGGTTCCAATGGCTAACATGCACAACATACAAAACTTGGCACCCCAACATGCGAAAACAAGAGATTGACTCTTAATCTCCCATTTGGATGCCTATGTAGAGGATTTCGGATTTAAACTTTGTTGTTGACATCAATGACTAGATCCTCCTTTATGAATGTAATTATAATTTGTCACAGATAAATAAATATTAAATATTTTTATCCCTCATGTCCTTAAGCACCCATGTACACCTTCCAAGATGAAGACACATGAAAATGACTTAGGATTGCAAAGTTAATGTTGACTTATCCTAACATTCTCCCACGTGACATTATATATTCTAATTACATCCATAAAAAAATATAAAATTATAATCAAGCATAGTGATCAAGGTCCACGGCCTTCCTACACCAACATAAAATATCCATGGTCACTAGATTCATGAGAGAATATGCAACATTATCCAAAGTTTCAAATTTCATTAACAAAATCTTACCATTCTCAGCCATTTCTTGCACAAAGTGATAAGAAACATCAACATGCTTAGTATGAGCATGATATATAGATTTTTTTTTGCCAAACATATATGACACTTTGACTATCACAGATCTGAACCTCTCAATCTTGCAATCAAAACCAATACTTGTACCAAGTATATATAACTATGTACCACCTCTTTAGAGGCATGTGTGGCAACAATAAACTCTACTTATATGGTGGAAAAGCAATAATAAAATATTTTTTACTCATCCAACTCATTGCACCTCCAAATAAAGAGAAAATATAACCACTAGTGGACCTTTGACTATACAATTCACCTACCCTATCTTGATCAACAAAAATTTGTATGTCCAATAAATTAACCAAATCATAAGTACCTTGATAACTCAAATAGTAGTAATAATTTCCTCAAAAATATCTAAATACCCTCTTAAAAAAAATTGAATGCTCTTTACTAGGGTTAGACATAAACCTTCTCAAAACTCTCACTTCTGGGTAATATTTTGAGTCTAGTGAAAACTATTTCATACATCAAACTACCAATGACACTAGCATAAGGAGCCATAGAATTTTTTTTAAATCATCATTAGAATTAAGACACATTTCTAAACTAAGCCTAGTACCAACAAAAACTAGAATACCAATTGAATTACAATCATGTTGTATTTAAACCCTCACAAAATAGTATCAATATACTTACTCTAAATTAACCAAAGCTTTTTATGAGCCTGATCCTTTTTTATCTTCATCCCAAAAATACATTCAATAGTCTAGACAAGTCCTTCATATTAAATGTTCTAGAAATATAAGTCTTTAGCTCCCTAATCATCAGTTTGTTGTTACCCATAAACAACATACCATCAACAAACAAGACAATAATCAATATTTGATTATCAACAATTTTAATATAAACACAATGATCTTCCTCACTCCTAAGAAAACCTAATTTAATTGCAAAGGAATCAAATTTATACTACCACATCATAAGTGACTACTTTAGACCATGCAATTATCATTTTAATATGAAAACAAAATATTCCTTTCCTTTCACAACAAAACCATTAGGTTGTTACATATAAATTTCTTCCTCTAGATCCCCATGTAAGAAAGCAATTTTAACATCCCTTTGCTCAATTTAAAAATCACAAGCTCTAGTAATAGATAAAAAGAATCTAATAGAATTTAACAGAGTAATAAGAGATAACATCTCACCAAAATCAACCCCCTCTCTCTAGGAGTATCCCTTGGCCACTAATCTAGCATTGTACCACTCTAACTGATCATTTGCACCAGTTTTCATTTTAAATACCCACTTGCAACCAATGGGATTTCTACCTTTGGGAAACTAACAAGATTCTAGTTACCACAACTATCTAGAGTCATCATCTCCTCATGTATGGCCTACATCTAATATTCACTATCCTCCAAAGAGAGATCCTCCATGAAAGATCTAAGTTCATCATCAATACTTAACAAAGAAAAAACACAACAAAAATATGATAGGCTATACATATCCACTAGATTATGTTGTCTTGTGGACCTTCTCAAGGTAGGAGTAACAAATTTTGTTTGTTCTTTGTTTGTGTGATCATCCTACACATCATCTAAACTCTCTAAAATATCTTCTTCTACATTTGTTGATCCATCTAATTGTTTTTTCACATGTGCATCTTCCTACTTTTCCATTTTTATCTTGAAGTGCATTGTTTTAGTCTTTTATTTCTCATTTGGTTGTTCTTCACCTAAATAATCTCTAAACTCCTTGAAAATCACATCTCTAGAATACTTTTTTGGGTTAGAGGATTCCAAAGCTTATAACCTTTTATATTCTCACCATAGCTAATGAAGATGCATTTCTAAGTTTTTAGATCTAGTTTAGATTGATTTTTAAGGCACACAAACATAATCTTTACAACTAAAGACTCTTAAATATGAAACATAAGGCTTTCTATGTATCCACACTACATAAAAAGTTTTATCAACAAGAGTTGAACAAGGAGATATTTAATCAAATAAAAAGTAGTACTTATAGCCTTTTCCCAAAAGAATTGATCTAACTTCACACCACTCAACATATTTCTAGCTCTTTCGATTGAGGTTCAATTCATTCTTTATGCTACCTCATTTTATTGTGGATTATAGCATAATCTTCTACTAAACAATACTTGTATGCTTACATAACTCATCAAATTCCCTAGAACAATATTCATCACCATTGTCAAATCTCAACACCCTTATATTATAATCTGTTTGCTACCCAACTAAGGCTTCAAATTCCTTAAATTTAGTTAAAACCTCATATTTAGTGTGAAAATAAATCTAAGTGTATCTTGAGGCATCACCAATGAATGTAGCATAAAATCCAGATTTTTCAAAAGAATCAACATCCACTAGACCAAACACATCCAAATGAAAGATTTTTATAATCTACTAGCCTTATCAGTGTCATTAGAAAATGATGATTTATGTTTGTACCAAACAAAAAATTCTCACCAAAATCATTTTTACCAATAGAATAATAAAAGAAAACTATCAACTAGATTTTTATTAATAATGGTCCTAGGACCTTTTTCACTTATGTGACCCAAATGTTGGTGCTACAACATACATGCATTTTTAGTGCTATTCGCATTGATAGAACTAGGTAAATTAGAGGAATTAAGCTTAAACAAAGTCCCTATATATGTGATATTTTAGTAACCACCAAATTCCCTCTTACCAATCTACAACTAGACTTCTCAAATGTCACATGCAATCTAAAATCATTCAATGCTAATATAGAAAGTAAGTTTATTACAAGTCTTGGAATATGCAAAATATCATCAAGATTTTTAACTCTTCCATCACTAAAACAAAAATTTACCTTTCCCTTATCAACAATCCACTTAGTGTTATTATCACCAAGGAAAACTTTTCTATCATAAGCTAAGTATGCACAAAACCACTCCCTATAAGGATTCATATGGTAGGAACAACTTGAGTCAATAGGAAAATCATCATTACTAATAGTGCTGGCTGAAATAAATAAAGCATTATTATTACTGTCATCTAAGGAATTTTTCATGGAGGAATGCACACTCTTTTTCTTTTTTCTTAAATTCCTTTTTCAAATGGCCCCATTTCCCACAATTTCAATACTTTACTCTACTCTTCCCAAGGGTCTTAGAACATCCTTTTGACTTATCCTTCTTCTTGTCCCTTTTAGGACCTCCTTTCTCTTTGGAACTTCTTTGCACATGCAAGACATTTTGGGAGCCAACATTCATGGACTTTCTTCTCATCCCTTCTAAGATAAGTGTAGCAATGAGGTTATCCATCTTTGGCTCTACACCATTACCATTTATAGAAACAATTTGATTTCCTAAGATTTAGGTAAAGAAAAAAGTAACAAGATGCATTTATTTTCCTCTTCTAACATAAAATCTAGAGATGCAATTCAACTTAAAACCAAATTAAAACAATTTAAATGATCTGCAACATAATCACTAACCTTCATTTTTAATGAAATATAACCATCTTTTGAGATACAACTTATTAGTAAGACTTTTAGTTCAATAAATATCACCTATCCTCTTCCATAAGTTGTATGTACTAGCTTCCTCAAAAAATAAAAGAGGATAAAATCTACAAGACACAACCATATGGGGTTCCTCATGCCTTCTTATCAAGCTTCATCTTCATTAGATATTTTATATGTTTTCTTTTCATTGAAAACTATCAACCATTGATCTCTTTCTTCTAACAGATCTTTCATTTTCAATTTCCACATCTCATACCTAGATCCATTGTAATTATAAATATGTAGATGGGAGGTAGAAGCCACGGTATATAATCTTCTTCAAAGATTTTCAAAACTCACAATGAAAAATATCCTATTGTAGCCAAAAAATCCTTTAACACTTAAGAGAGATGCATCCTTCTCTCAACATACCATTAGCTCTAATACCAAATTTTGGAAATCAAGGTAAAACTATTACAATATTAACTTTGATGAAGTGTTCGCAATTTTTTATAATATATGTTTATCCAAGATTACCCACAAAGACTATATATGTGATTGCACATTCAGCAAAAGAAAAAGAACAATAAACAATAAACACAAGTAACATAGTATTTACACAAAGAAAACCTTACGAGAAGAAAAATCCACATCCAAAGAGATCCAATTCTTCTATCAATCCTTCAAATTAGTATACATTAATACAACATATATATATTTGACAACAATATAGTAGTAGCTCATTACTTCTTTGAAACCTGAAAAACAACCATACATACTACTAACCCAAGGAACCAATTTATAGAAGAGTTGGAGGTTAGAATACCATTATGGTATCTCAAAAAAAGTGGTTAAACCACATACAAAAATCATACAACCTCCTTAGCATATATGTAAACTTATTAAATAATAGTAAATCATCACATGGCCTTCACATGCATTCCTAACCCATATCCAATCATAATTGATCAACTTTGAGTGCTTCATTACTCCTTGATGGCTAACTTGCACAACATGAAAAACTTGGTGCGCCAACATGGAAGAGCATGCAACCAACATGAAAGGGGTTGGCTCTTCATCTCCCATTTGGACACCCAAGTAGAGGAATATATATTGAAACTTTGTAATCGTCCTTGATGACTAGATCCTCCTTTATGAATGCAATTATAATTTTTTATAGATAAATAAATATTAAAAAAAATTATCCCTCATGTCCTTAGGCACCCAAGTACACCTTCTAAGGATCATGAAGACGTATAAAAATGACTTTGGATTGCAAGGTTAATGTCACCTTATGCTCACAAACCACATGCCACTCTTTGTACTAAATAATTAATATCCAACATTTCTTTACATTGTCATATTTGATATTACCAGGCAGTCTCTACAACCAAATACTTTCAAGGTGGTGGACCATATTGAATAACACCATGGTTTAAGGTTTAGGGTTGTTAAATATATGAGATCTATTTCTCCCTTTTATAAACCATCTATTGTAAATCAATGCATTCTTTTGTTTTAGTATCTATGCTTCAAATAAAAAGTGTTCTTTCTCACCTTGAGCTTACAAGTGTGAATGTAACACAATTTTGTTCATGCAAGTTCCCCTCTTGTTTTATTTTTTCTAGTTGTGCCCATTTTTGTAATATCAATGTTGGTTTAAAATTTAGGGGGAAAGTAGCTTGCATTCAAGAGGATATTAAAAAATTAGAAACAAGACTCAAAGTGATGTTGACAAGTGGTTAATAAGAATATATGGAGAAGAATTGAAGAGATGAATAATATTTTTTTTAGATCATCTAAAATTGAAATCAATTTGAGTGTTTTGACCCCTATAACTAGTAACAATGCATAAAGGTGTTGTTGAATGGTTGATAGGAACAAATGTGTATATTATTGTTGACCAAACACTGCACATTTATGTTTTTGGCAAGACCATTCTATGTAGTTTTTGTCCAACAAAGATATTTTCACACTAAAATATTTATACTTATCAACTATTTAATAAAACCTTTAGGTATTGTTATAATTAGCTATATAAAATCACAATCTAACTTTTCTTAGTGTAATATGAACATAATTAAACAAATGTTAATGACCCTTTGAAACAACCTTTTCGTAATAAGAAATGCATTATCTAAAAATAGAATTCAATTGTGCGTATTCATCCAACCCAAAAAATAATTTACTTAGACTAAATATTTCTATAATTGATATTCATGTGAAAGATGGGGTAGAAGGAGTGATCCATAAGATTTGGGGATTCCATTAGATGGGACAAGTCTAACATTAAGATTAAATATTGTTCTTATCAATTTTGAAAGTAAATTAAAAGTAAACTCCCCTTCACAAATATCCTCATTGAGATTTTTGATAGGCATTAAAAATAAATGATAATTTATTTCTTGGATTAAGAAAAATTATAGAATTAGAAAACAAGTTTCCAATCAACCAACATTAGCACAACCAATGTTATCAAAGAAGGACATAGATAGAACGAATAAAAAGATTCTAACATGAGAGAAAATAGTAGGTTGACAACACATCTCAATCCATCTTGACAAGAATACATCATTGAATATAAAATTATATGAGAGAAAATAATAGGTTGATAGCACATAGAAATAACTCAAGTTTTCTCAACTAGTATAAAGAGATGTTTGTGCTAACAATGCCAATCATAATAGAGATTGTACTCATAATAGTAGAGGCAAAGAAAAAAAAATCTCTTGGATACATATGAGTCTCTTCCTTCAACTATACCTTGCACTACTATGAGAGAAATTATAGCCAAATAATTAGCCACCACATCTGAAATAACAAGAACCCTACATTCAATATCACTAGATGAAGAAGTAGAATCAAGAAAAACAACTACATAGTAATCATCCATAATCATTAGCATTTTGTAAAAAATGTTACAATAATTTTCCAAAGCCAATATTCTTTTAGATTTGCAAATCAAAATAAAAGGTATACATCTTTTCAAGTTATTATTTTGAATTTTTAATGACTATTTG
>VDFB02028461.1:0-19891 GCA_007258455.2 Sequoia sempervirens
ATAATATAGATTTTTTATTCTAAGCATCTTAAAATCATCTCATTTGCATCATCATCCATAACCATCCATTTTGAACCTCTTTATCTTGAGATCGACCCTCAAATTGAATCTTTTCGCTCGATCTCTCGAGGGGGCAATGTACCAGTGTACTTCTTTCCGCTGGGGCATCTGAAAAATCATGAAATTTTTTAATTTCGATTGCGGCAAGTTTATTCTTTGAACCAACGCAACAAGTACATTGCTTCAAAGAGGGGCAAAATGTAGACATGCAAAATTTACATTATGCATTCGATCGGATTCAGTCAAACTAGATGTTGCATTAGGTCCATTCATCACCTTTAATCCATTCATTAAATAATCTCATTTATCAAATAAACATTATCATTCAACCTTCATCATCCATTTAATTAAATAAATCAGGAATCCATTTAAATCAAATCCTAAATCATTTTCCATCCTTTTCTGATTTAAATAAATCAATTATCAAAGTCCAAAATGTCAACTCATCTAATCAGCATTAATCAGCATGATCATCATCTAATCCTAATCTAATACTAATCACATCCCACTTGCATTATCTAGACCTAGCCACTTGCACAATAAATCAATTTTATTGATTTATTAAAACCTCATTTTCTTTCAACATGAAAGTCAAACAGGGCATTTATTGCTCTTCTTTCTTGTCCCCCTCTCAAAATTTATTGCAAATTTGAATTCAAAATTTCCCCCTCTTGGGCACTCTTCCCAAATCTTGCACACACATCAACTAATCACATGGTGACAAGTGTCCTCAATTCATTGGCTTGATTTTGATCCCACATTGGTCCCTCTTCAACATTCAACATTTTGAAAATCTTTAAATACAAGCATCATCCTCAAGCAAATCCTTCACAATCTTCATGCAAGGTTACTCTCTTCATTTGAGATTTGATCTTGTTCATCATCACTCCACCATCTCCATTTGCATTTGCACAATTTGAGCTTTGATCAAGGATTGGGAAAGGGTCACTAGCACATGTGACACCAATCCAACTATGGAATAGGTAATTTGTTGAATGTTTTCATCATGCATTTGGCTTTTCTTTATCTTTTGTGGCATTTTGGAACATTTACAATGTATTTCATAGGAGTATTCTTGAAGGATTTGTTGATACTAACCCTTGTTTGAGTATAGTGTTTGCAGATTTTTAAAGGTACTCACATAGGATCGACCTTGTACTCCTTGATAAAAGTTTTGGTAAATTCAAAGGAGCCCCAATCATTACCAAGACATCATTCAATTCAGAAGAATAAGTAGAAGGGGTAGACTCGGGATCCTCTACTTTAGGACAATTTTTCTTAGGGACATCCATCTTAGGAGAAACCTTTTAAAATAGGCACTACCAAATTGAATGTCAATGCATTAGAAGATAACAAAGGAATGCAATTCTTAAGAGTAGGAGAAATCGAGGTTTGACAACAATTGCCATTTCACAAAGTTGTATATCATTAGGGTTAGCCTTGATTGTAATTTCTTCGTTATTAGCAACAAATTTAATAAAACGATACAAAGTACATGTAACCATTTCCTAAGCATGAATCCAGGATCTTCCCAAGAGAATGTTATAAGGTAAAGGACTGACATAACATAAACCAAGGTGGGTACGATAATGGGTCCCAATCTCAAAGGCAAGATTATTGTGCCCAAGGCTTGTTGATCGATGCTATCGAATCCATGAATTATAAGGAAGAAGCATCAAGATAAGACAAATCAATCTTAATCTTAGGTAATAATTCAATGATACATACATTGAGAGCCAAACCGGTGTCAACGAGAGCACACCTAATACCAATGTTATTAATGTTGACTATTATCATTAAAGGATCCACTTGTTTTTGTACTTTTGGAGGCAGGAGTTCATGTGGATAGAATGTGATATTTGGAAGATCCACACGAATATGAGCCATCTATGCATTAACATCCATCAGCCTAGTAGAAGAAGGCAAGAGAATTTTTTTTAAAGATTCTTGGAGCATACCTTGATAAACTAGAGCAGTTTGAAGCAAATCCCATAGTGAGATCTTGACAGGAGTAACACGAAGTTGCTTGACAAGATCATACTCGCCAGGTGATTTAAGTATAGGTTTAGGTGTTGGAGGAAGACTTGGTCGAGAAGGTGGTAAAGAAGTAGGTTGATTTAGATTTTGTTGATTTCTTCTAGTATTGTAAGTATGAGCTACAAATTTATAGGAGGAAGTCATAGATTGCAAGAATCTTGTGTAAAGGTCTGATGAGTTAATAGTGATCGAAACCCCATGAATAGAATGAATTCTTTTAGGAGATGAGCTAGCCAAAGTCACGTAAATGATGGGTCTCTTAGGCCTCTAAGGGGCTGCAAAAATCACAACTACATTCATGAACTCATCGACTTACGAAGAAGAAAACTTTGATGAAGTTTGTTTAGCACATTTGCAAATAGAAGGAAACACCTCTAAGAAATCATCTAGGGCATCGTCCAACATATCAAAATCTTCTTTAGAAAAAGGCATTATCAAAATAATTAAAATTTTGAAGAAAGAGAACCAACATGATTAAGTTTCACATTAGGTTTACCAAAATGTAAAGGAGGGGATTCGTTACTTCGAGTCTCTAGGACAAGGAAGAGTCTATTGGGAGTGGATAGCCCTTGATTACCTCAAAGTACAAGCTCAAGTGACAAGATACAAAATGGTAAATATTGCAATAACTTGATTAAATAAAACATTAGGCTAGAATGGGAAAATTGCAAATTAACAAAATTTGGTAAGGAATTATGAAATATAGATTATAGAGATGGAAAGATCTAGACTTATAGATTATGCCCCCAAGGGGTCAAATTCACAGCCAATGGTTGAAAACGTGTCACGGGGATGTCTACGCCTTGTGTTGTTGTCCCTGTCAAATCAAGAGCTAAAAGTCTGGAATCTACAAATACCCAACTCTTCGAATTCGAAAACCTGCACACAAGGATGAGGAAAAATGTTGGATCTATTTTAAGGCTTGCCTCAGTCAAACCCCCATTTTGGTGTTTCCACCTCCATGAACAACCAAATAGATAGAAAATAGACGGTACGTAAAATGTAATAGATGAGACACATGATAAAAACGAACCCTGCTATGGAGGAGAACCCCTATGACAAATAAAATAGACAAGACAGGTATATATTTGCAAATAGACAAGATAAAGTGATAAGAGAGCGTTACCAATAGTCTGTGGCTCCCTCTTGGCTTGATAGGCAAGACGTTGTATGTTTGCAAGAGAGCCTTAAATGTTGAAAAGATGAGAATCTAACATAACTTTGCTATAGAGAAGAGATGTAAAAGAGAATAGAGCAAGAGAGCAAGATTGAGTGAGAGTGAGAATGAATGAGAATGAGAGTGAATAGAGGAGTTTTGTGAGGCTACATGGGTGGGAAGAGTTGTTATGCTCACAATTTTTCCGCAATGACATGTATCATAGGAAAATTTCACGAGATTCCCTCATTTGAAACTCAAAAAGTTTGGGGATGCTTGTGCGCCATGTGGACATCTGCGCATCACGCATGTGTTTAACCCAAAAATTTAAAATAATTGAGGTGGCGAACTGCTAACGCTTCATTATCGTCCCTTATAGAGTTGAAATTGTGAAATTTTGACTCATAAGGTTTTGTCATTAATGCAACAAGCTGCCATAAATGCAGTGGGCTAAATGTGCGTGTGAAATTGCTTTGAGGCACAATTTTATGACACTATATATATTATATAGTAATGTTTAATACACTATAGAAAGATCAACATGCTTCTGCTTCTAAAAGCAATTTAATTTTGTTTAAACTTAGCACCACTTTGTAGGCTTAAAGCCTCCATGAAAGGCTTTAATCAAGGAAGATTTAAATGGTATTAAAGCCATTGTTATGGCCACAATGGTAGCGCAAAAGTTCTAATAGATTACTCAGGCCATAAAGTGGCATTACTTACTATTCTTATAATACATTTGAAGTGACCAAATAAGGAAGATGCATTGCATGATCAAGGGGATTTATGACTCGTTTAAGTAAACACTACGAAGCAGTTTAAAAGTTGTTGCGAGAACGGTTAAGTGTTAAGGCCGAACCAATAGGGAGAAAAAGAAGGATCGATGCTTAACATGCTATCCTTTAGTTTTCATTTGATTCATTCACTTTTCTTTTATGCATTGCACGAGAGAGTAACAAGGAGGAGCACAAACTAGTGAAAGTGAGTGTCTTTTATGATCTTTTGGAGTGATAGAAAGTATAGAGGTGGATTCGTTGATCTGGGAGAGGAAAGGAGTGCAATGTTGCTAGACTAAAGAAGGCATCGGGTCTATGAACTCTATATTCTATTGTAGAGAAATTTGTAGCAAATTCTTGCTTAGGAAAAATATGTGAAGGATAAGAAGCATTATCCTCTCTGATAAGTCTTCTGCATACATTTGTAAGGAGTAGACCGAGGTTTGAGGCCGTGAATTTCGAAGAAGCTTGACATGAACTTAAAAACACAACTAAGAGAAGAAAAAAAAAGCACATAAAAATAGTCAATTTTTAGGCATGTTTTTGTATAATGTTAATTTCATTCTTTCTTTAGTCGTTAGAACCAATGAATCCTTAAGCTTATTTGGTAAGAGATATGGTTATAATTAGAATACATGTCTGTGCACAAAGAGAGAAAAATTATAGTCGAGTATATCTATTTGTCATTTTTCCTAGAAATAGGTACTCTTTTACATTAGCATATTGATACCAGATGAGTGCATGCATATTTATATTTATATACATATATAAATATACAAAGAAGTAATTATGTGTGTGTATACATATGGATATATGGGTATATTTATATTTATAAAATTTAAAAGGAAAGCTTGATGCTTACTTTGTTGAGTTGACAAAAAGAAATCAGTTTAGTAATCTATATTTTGAAAGGTTTTAAACACCGTAAAAAAGTGCTCATTCTTATAAAAGAAGTTGGAAATATATTGTATTTTTACTAGCACTATTATCATGTTCTTGTCCAAAGAACCAAGAGGAAAAACACAAAGAAATCTAAACTATTTTAAAAGAACTTATCTTTTTATTAATGAATAATATTATTTTATTTTACTTATTTTACAAGTAGTAAATAACTCAAGTGTATGAAAAAGTGTCTCAAGTTGATGACATTGTTTGATAACATTATAAACTATATGTGCATGAAAATAGGAGAGTAGTTTACTCTTAAGATTTGAGTGTAAGTACTTGTGAACAAGTGGCAGTTGCCAAGTCCCAAGATGTCACGAGAACATAACATGGGTGTTCAATGTTAGGAAAACTTTACCATCTTAGTCATTTATTGACTTTAGTAAGTTATATTTTTATGATTTAATATCCTTAAGAAAGGTTAGACAAACAAGTCAACTAGTCAATCATGTGTTAAAACTTAGGTCAAAGGTAGTTTCCAAGTCGAGTTAGAGGTGTGCGAACTTACAACTTCACTTCCTAAGGAAGTGTTTGATATATTTCAAATCTTTGGCCAAAGTAATTCAAAAGTCTCTACTTGCATTATTCAGTTCACGGTGTTCCAAATTGCATATCCAATTAGATTGGTCATGCTTAGTTAGAGATGTCTAAAGTTGTATGGTCGATTGGTTATGTGGGACACAACACAAGAAAACTTAGATGGCATGTACTTGTGGGTTCCTTTTTCTATACTCTTCATGAAGGGTAGGGACACTTCTAGTTGGAAGGTGTGCAGGGGACTATCGGTCTATGGTTGGAGGTAAAACACTCGGGTGATGCTCTCTTTCTTGTAGACGAAAACGTTGAGGCTTGTGAAATAAAAGCATTTTCCAGATATGAAAGACTTTACCTTATAACATTTATTATATTATGTAAACTTGTATACTTGAAAAGTATCTTATGTATGAATTGTAATTGAAAAACTCTATCTTATTTCTCAACTTGAAATTAATGTAGTTCAAATTTAAAGGATATTTTATTTATTCATGTTTTGATCATGCGCAATTAATGATGTATGAAATTGATTTTTTTTTGGTACCCTATTTTTAAGCATATGTTCATTTACTTCTATGATAAAAATTTAAATATTTACTTTGTAGTATGAGTATGTTACACTAGAACTAGTACATTCTTACAAATATCTAGAACTCATCTTAATTACTAATATAACTAGAACATTAGAATAGTAAAAAATCATAAGCATAAAAATAAAATCCATGCAAGATGGAAGGCTTCTCGTGATTAAGACAACCATGTAAGACTATTGAAATTTTAAATTGAGTTAATAATAACATTATTGAATGGCCATTCTATACACTCCCAAAGTATAAATAAAAAAACATGGAACAAAATTGAGCAATATAAAACACACTTTATTAATATTATTATTTTTACTTTAAGATTATTTTATTTTATTGAAGAACTATTATTATTTAATTTTTTTGAAATGGCTCTCTCACTCTCTGTTGAAACTCTCTTGCATTTTGTGGATGGTTTGCTGCCTTTTGTCAGTGCGTTGTTGGCTTCTGGTGTGCCGTCGGCTACTTTTGGGTCAATTTTGGCCACTGCCGGGTTGTGTGCTATTGGCTCGTGGGTGTCTGTAGATGGTTCATTACCTGTTGTTGGGTTGTTGTTGTCTACTACTGTGGGTCTTTCTCCTAACGGTTCACAGCCTTTGCTTGGTGGGTTTTCCGCTTCTAATTTTCCTCCTTTAGGGTCTGGGTCGTTGCACATGGATGTTCCTCTTTCGTGCACTGCTTCTCAGTCCTTTGCTAAGATGGTTGGCTCTAGTGGTAAAATCCCTTATTCTTCTCTTCCCTCTTTTAAGGGTAAACCCTTACGTTGCTCTTCTTCTACCCCTACTGTTATTTGTGGGCATGAGGTGTTGGATAAAGAAGAATATTTCTCTAGATCTGCTCTTATTTATAGATTTAATGGTTTATGGCCCTCCCTTCCAAATTTGTACAAATGGGTTTTGGAGTCTTGGAGGCCTATTATTGAGGATAGGATTGAACTCTATCCTTCGACTAGGGGTTTTTTTGTGGCTACTTTTCAATCTGAGGAGGATAGGGCTCGGGTGTTGGAAGGGGGTGTTTGGTTGTGGGGAAAGCACTCGCTTTCTCTCTGGCTTTGGTTCCCTTCTTTCAACCCTCTTTATGAATCTATTAGTGTTGTTCCTACTTGGGTCAGACTTCCTAATTTTCCTCTTTAGTTTTGGGCTCCCTCTTGCTTTGAGTCTATTGGAAATGCTATTGGTAGGTTTGTTATGGTTGATTTGTCTTCTCTTATCTATGATCATCCTACTTTCAACTGCATTCTTGTGGATGTTGATACCTCAAAAGATTTACTTGGGGAGGCCATTTTGATGGTGGGGGCTAGACCATGGTCTCAAATTCTTAACTATGAGGGTCTTCCTTTTCACTGTAGGAGATGCTTTTCTACAGGTCATTTGGCTGCAAACTATTAGAAATCTCATTGTAGTTATGCTACTTGGTGGAAAGATGTTCTTCGTGAGCATCTTACTGTGGGTGAATCTAATGTTTCAGATGATGATTTTGGGGAGGAATCTGGGGATGATGTCTTGGCCTCTAAAGTCGTGGATTCTACTGTTGAAGGTTCTCAGTTGCCATCCATTGTTGCTCCTGGGTCTTTTGTAGTTGCTGTTGACACTATTGGTTTTATTGTTGTTATTGGTGTGATTGGTTCTTCTGCAATTGCTGGTTCACTTGTAGTTGCTACTAAAGCGATTGGTTTGTTTACAGATGTTGTTGCAGCTGGTGAGGTTGCTGCTACTGTTGGTGATGTTGCTGTTGTTGTTGTGACTGCTAGTATGTCTGCAATTCCTGTTGCTATTGTTGGTTGTGTGAGTGACACTCCTATTTCTTTCCCTTCTTTGCCATTGTTGGCTTGTCCTCCAACATCCCCTTGCTCTAATCTTTCAGAGGATGATCTTTCTTCGATGGTTGTGCAAAGAAGGAAGAGAGGTCGTCCTAAGAATAATCATTCCTCTCAGTCCCCTGTTAAGTTTGTTCGTGGTGGTCAGAAGGTTGCATGTGTGGTTTAGCTTTGCTCTTCCCACTGTTGCTTGTTGTTGTTCGACTGTTGTTCTTTGTTTATCTTTGGTGTAGCTGTTTGTTTCTTTTGTGGTTGTGGGTTTTTGGATGCTGTTGATTGTCTAGTGTTGTATCTTTTGAGCAGCATTTTGTACCTATAGTTATAAAGGGTTTTGGGTCCCTTCAAAACCCGTTTTTCCCTTATAATCAAAACTATTATTATTTACTTAAAGTTATTTTATTTTAAAATTATTTCTCAAGAATTATTTTTTATATTGATATATTAAGATTAATATTTATAACAAATTATTAATTATAAAAAATAATTATATTTTATTTATATTAGTATAAATATTTTAAATAGATCTATTTTAAAAACATCAATTTTATTTATTTAAGAGATTTATTTTAAAATTATTTTAAAAGAACTTAAATGTATCTATCTTACAAGATATTAATTTGAGTTATTTTATTAAATAATGAAGAAATATTTATTTTTATCTATTTTAGTTTTGCAATCTTACTAAAGGATAGATGCATATTATTTAATAAAAATTAAATCAAAATTTATTGGATAAAATTTTTGGAGTCTTATTGCACACTTTATATATATCAAAAAATATTAATAACATATATCACAAAAATATTACTTATTTTTGTTCATGCAAAGGTTTTTAGTAATATGGACCAAGACCAAGTCTTTTTTATAGGCCTCTACTAGCTCTTATTCATGCATTGATAAATCCAAAGATGCTAGAGAATGATGCAATGGCGTTCTTATTCTTTCTAATAGCCTTCTTTCCTAATTATGAAAAGTAGTTAATAAACAAATTTAATGTATTGTCATTGAACAAAATTATTTGAGCCATTTCCAATAGCAAAGTATGCAGACTCAGTAGCGAAGGGAGTAAGGGAAAAACCTCATCTAGCATACCTTCTTGTTCAATAGCTTATTGCAATGGCCCCTCTAGCTTTATAGCCACTAGCTGGGGCATCGGTGGCGAAGATAACAACACCATAAGTAGAAGTTTAGAAAATGGTCATTAGTTCCATGCTTGACATCAATTCGATTAGACGAGTGCTACTCTAATTCGTCTACACTTCAAAGAACAAAACTGTCTTGTCAACATTTGAGAAAAACTTCGTAGCAACACAACCTTTATTAAATATTATTTTTTCTTATTATTATTTTTTAAAATATTTTTTAGGATTTTCATGATTCTTCATTCTCATGTTTTTAAAATTAATAGATGTGAATTGATTCCAATATAATAAGAAAAAAAAATCCTCATCTTCAACATAATTTTGATTAAATGATAAAAAATTACATTCCATATAAATTAAAATTGATTCAAATATAACAAACAAAAAATGCATTCCATAATACTTGCCTACAACCCTTTAAATACAAAACAATGCCATTATGAAATAGACAACACATACAATACAAAATGAATAGAATTAACTATTAATTGGCTCCACTATTAACTATTTTATAGTCAAAATGAATAGAATTAACTATTAACTATCAATATTTTACATCATACTAATAAGACTCTCACAACTATTATCCAACAAAATGATTGATAAAATAATTTTAATATTTTGAAATAAATTTAAGAAAAAATATACATTAAAAAATTTGGTCAAACTATTTTGATTTTGCTCTTTCATCCTTTCATTTATCACCAATTAATAAAAACTAACTCCCACATAAATTAATAATCTAAAATACCCATACAAACTAAAATTGACTCTAATATATATAAAAAAATTGCATTCATAAAATTGACTCTAATATATAAAAAAATTGCAAAAATTGACTCTAATATATATAAAAAAAGTTGCATTCAATAATGACCCACAATCATTTAAATACAAACTAATCATTTATGAAATGGAATAATAAATAATTGATATGAATATAATGTCATTTATAGTCAAAATGAATAGAGTTTAAATGATTTCATCAATAATATAACTAATTATAGACCATCACACATAAAACTACTTGCAACTATTATTGATAAAATAATTTTACTCAAACTATTTTAATTATAATCTCCTAAAACCCAAGAGCTGCATTAATATTCCTACCTCTAACCAAATAAAAAATTATAATTTTTTTACTTTGTAGTGAATAAAAACGCTAGAAATTAGTTAAGAGTTACTACACATTTACATGAAAACAAAAAAGATTTAATAAAAATTAAAAATAAATAATATCGGGCGATTTATTTTCAGAGACAGCCCCACTCATTTCCCGCCTTCCTTTCTTCGTTCGGGTTCTTTTCATATAAACTTCTTGGTCCTCACAGGATCGGCATTTTTCTCAAAGGAACTGTGGTAACAGCATAAATGGCTCCAGTCAAGAGAATCGAACCAGAGCAGGCGAAGAGGGCAGATGAAAAGCACAAGCGCAAAAAAGTTGCCTTCGTCAAAGGTACGAGTCTCGTCGGCACTCACTTTTCTTCACATGTTTATTTTCGTATCAAAGTCCTATCATTAGGGTTCTATGATTCTATTGCACCGGTTTCGGTGTTTATCAGTGTTGTGCTTGGCTGAAGTTTTTATCCTGGTAGCCTCGGTCTATAAAAGGTCTATCCGATTGTTTACAGTTATTTAGTGTGGTTTAGGGTTGCGTTCATTTCGCTGGACAGTGAGTTAGTAGATTGTTATGCATATGGGACAATACATATAAGGAACTTTAGCTAATCAGGATAGGTTTTTGGTTAGCATAAAGGAAATAGTTCCGCACTTATTTAATCGGCGGTTTATGGCGGGATAATTAGTATAAATTTTTGGCCTGGTGCGGCGGTATCTGCCGGTTGCCTATAGTACTTGGTAGGCTGTTTTTCTACTTTCATGATCAAAGCTTAGGACTTTTTTAAATAAATAAATTTGAATTGTTTGAAATTTTTTTAGTTTTTTTTTAAATTTTTTGTAGATTCAGCAAAACTAGGCAACTGTCTAGGTTTGCGCTCGCACTCAATGACACTCTCCAGTATTCACCGAGTCTCAACCATAAAGGTTTATGTCAGGATAATTAGGATAGGCTTTAGTCCAGCATTCAGAAGATTTTTCTGCATTTAGTTCTGCTACGGTGTTTAACCAGTGGCTTTTATTTGATAACGGTGTTTATGACTTTTAATCTACTGTATACCAAATTTGCCTATAGGATCTGTCAAACTATTTGACAGGTTAACTAAACCCTAGCTTCCGGCTCAAATGCATTCTCTGTGTTGCCCTTGTCTATGTTAACTTTCTGTTTCATCGTTCGACTCTTCACAAGTTCCAAATGAATCTAAGTGGATCTGAACAGCCCAAGTTAGAATGGATTTAAGTGATCCTGAACAGCTCAAGTCAAAATGGGTTCAAGTGATTCTGAATAGGTCAAGTCAGAATGGATTTAAGTGATTCTGAAAAGCTCAAGCTATTTTTTAACTTGTCCTTATTTATGTCAATTTACAGTTTCTCTTTATCCTTTGAATCTTCACAAGTGCTAAATAGATTTAAGTAGATTTGAACACCTTGCATTCTTCTTTGTTTTCCTTATTTCCGTCAACTCTCTCTCTTTCTCTTTATCCTTCGAAAATTCACAAGTGCCAAATGTCTTTAGCCCCATTATGTCAAGTTACTTTTATTCCTTATCTTGGACATTTCAAAGATGCCTATCACTTCAAAGTTTAAGTGGATTTGAACAACTCAAGATGTTATTTGTGTTCCTCTTATATTTGTCAGCTTTCTCATTATCCTTCATCTCTCCACAATTCCCATATGGCTTTAAGTAGATTTGATAGCTCATAGTAATTCTTTTGCATTATCCTTATTTACGCTGTCTTTTTGTTTTTTGTTATCCTTTGACTCTTCACTAGTATGAGATGGCTTTAACTTGATTTGAAAAGCTTAAGTCTTTCTTCATGTCATCCTTATTTATGCCAATTTTCTCTTTCCCCTTGTCCTTCAACTATTTGCAAGTGCAAAATTGTTTTTCCACTATTTGCAAGTGCCAAATGGTTTTAACCAGATGTGGACGACAAAAGTTATTCATCATGTTGTCCTTATTTGTGTAAAATAATAAATTTCTCTTTGTCCTTATTCTTAGACTCTTCACTAGTGTCAAATGTCTTTGAGTAGATTTGAATCATTGACTTGGCTAAGTTGTTGGTTCAGATTTGATAGTTTTCCCATTTTTCTAGATTCAACTATACAATATATAATATTAGTTAAAAAATATATAAAAATAAGTTCTAACCATTATTTGCACCAAATATATAATTTTAAATAGGAAACACAAATGATAGTTAATTATTCAATATTAATTGTTTAATGGTAAGCTAGGTTATTGAATCACCTAGGTTTACCGAAATGATTCCCCGCTTTCGCTGTGCAATGGATTCGAGAATCGTAGAATCGAGTGAATCGGCGGGGTTCGATTCCAAAATTTGAAAAGCCGATTCCTTCCGACGCTTTTTCGATGATGGGCTAACTTTGAACACGCTTTTTGACCTTTTTATATCCCTTGACTTTTCCTCGATTTTGCAAATTTTAGGGCGAAACACTTGACAAAAACACGGATTTTGGCGTGTATTTGCAAACGCGAATTTTCGTTGGATATTTTTCGTGACTACCGAAACGTGAAAGAGGTTTGATGGCATACACGCAGAGAAAACGCAAACGTAGAGCCGCGAATAGAGAAACGCAGGGCCATAGAGAAACACAGGACGGCGCGGACAGATTTATAGAATTTATTTTTATTTTTTATTTTTCTGGATTGTTTTAAAAAACGAAAAATTCAAAATCTTTTAAAAATTAAAATAAATATAGTTATAGTATAATTTTTAAAATATAAATTTATTATACTAATATATATAATATTAATTTTTAAAATATAATATTCATAATTTCATATATTATTTTTAAAATATATTATTCATATATAATTTTAAAAATATAATATTCATAAATCATAAATTATAATTATACGATTTAAAAAATTTATAATTATTTTATAAAATTAGAAATTATAATCTTAGATTTATGAAATTTAGATTTAAA
The DNA here is from genome assembly GCA_007258455.2 of Sequoia sempervirens. Classification (NCBI taxonomy): domain Eukaryota; kingdom Viridiplantae; phylum Streptophyta; class Pinopsida; order Cupressales; family Cupressaceae; genus Sequoia; species Sequoia sempervirens. Next base: position 13,125 of record VDFB02028461.1, read on the forward strand.
TTTTAAAACATTTATAATTTATATAATTTAAGATTTAAAAAAATTATAATTTATACAATTTAAATCTAAAAAATTTATAATTTATTGCTTAGCCTTAGATTTATCATTTATATATTTTCATAACAATTTTTAAATTTAAAATTTGTAATTGCAGGTTTAGAGATTGTTTTTATTTTCCAAATTTCATGGCAAACAGTTCAGCTTCTGTCGGCAATAGTAATCCCTCATTCAAGTTTGATCCAGCTTCACCGCTATGGAGACATGTACAAATAGTAGAGCAAATTCAAGGTGGGGGGACTTGTGTTTGGATATGCCCTGGGTGTGAAAGGAAATACACTAGTTCTTATAGCCGGGTGAGATCGCATTTGTGTGGAGTTACTGGAAAAGGAATTAGACCATGTCCAGGAAAAAATAAAATACCTATAACACCTGAGAAACTAGCAGAATATATTGCGGAGCAAGAGGAAGCAGATGCAAGGGTTAAAAAAAAAATGATGCCTCCAAGTACAGAAAAGGGCTCAACTATGCCATCTACTTCATCTCAGACACATATTGGTCGTCCTGTCACTGTAGTAGAAAGCCATCCCTTTTTGAGAGTAAATGAAGATGAAAATGCCAGTGAGAGTAGTGTTTTGAAGAGAGCAAAGGGACCATTGGAGAAGGCATTCAATAATGATGCAAGACAACTTGCTGACCAAGCCATTGGAAGATGCCTCTATGCAAATGGCATCTCTTTCAATGTTGTTCGATCACCTTATTGGCAAGACATGATAAGAAAAGCAAATGAAGCTCCAAAGGGGTACATAAGCCCAGGTTATGAGAAGGTGCGTACCACTATATTGTCAAAGGAGGTAAAACATATAGAAGATTCCTTATATCCCATCAAAGCCTCATGGCAAGAAACGGGTGTGTCTATTATTTCTGATGGATGGAAGGATGCAAGAAATAGACCATTGATTAATTTGATTGCAGTGTGCCCTAAAGGGGCAATGTTTCTAAAGGTTGTGGATTGTGAGGGGCAGGTCAAGGATGCACAATTTATTGCTGACATCCTTATACAGTGCATTAATGAAGTGGGGCCTCAAAATGTTGTCCAAGTTGTAACGGACAATGCAAAGAATTGTAGAGCTGCTGGTATGATAGTTGAGTCACGATTTAGGCATATATTTTGGACACCTTGTGCTGTGCATTCCCTCAACCTCATGCTGCAAAAGTTGGGAACAAAAATAGATTGGATCAAACAAATCTATGCTGAAGCTGAAGAGATCCAAATGTTCATAACAAATCACCACATGTCACAAGCTATCTTTAGATCATTCTCACGACTAGAGCTACTGAAGGTAACTCAAACTTCAAACATTGCATTTCTTTAATGTTATTTTTTAGTTCAATAATTTATTTAGAATACATACATATATATTGATTTTAATTATTTACTTTTTATTTTCAAATAGGTGGCTGAAACTAGATTTGCATCCAACACAATCGTCTTGAGACGACTTGTGAAGGTGCGAGAGGCGCTTGCTGCTATGGTCATTAGCCACTCATGGGCTATATGGAGGCAATCAAACAGTGAGAGGGCAGCAAATATAAAACATAAGATTCTAGATGACATTTGGTGGGATCGAGTGGAATATCTTCTTGCTTTCACCGAGCCCATTTTGAGCATGATACGCTTTACTGACATGGATAAGCCATGCATGGGGGAGGTTTATGATGGCATTGACACAATGCTTGAGAAGATGAAAAAAATCATATGTGAAAAAGAGCAAGATCCTGAAGAAACCTTTTTCAAAGAGGTGCATGCAATTTGTGTTGACCGGTGGAACAAAATGACCACCCCACTCCATCTTCTTGCCTTCTCATTGACACCCAAATTTTACAGCACCCAAGTCCTTGCTATGCCAAACAGATTGCCACCTTACCGTGATACAGAAGTCAACGATGGGTTTAGGAAAGCTCTTGTTAAACTCTTCCCTGATACTGAGATGGAAGATATAGTTTCAAGTGAATTTGCTAGTTTTTGTGACTCTAATAATCAAAGTGCTGCTGCTATCCGTGACAAATATAACAAGGATGCTCACTCTTGGTGGTACCTCAATGGCTGCAAGATGCCACACCTCCAAGTTCTTGCAATAAAAGTCTTATCTCAAGTAAGTTTTAACGTTTTAAGTTTTATCATTTAAAAATTTAAAACTAAAATGCGTTATTTTCAAATTTGAAGTTTGATTTACAATTTTTTTAATTTAACAACTCTAATGAGAGCTCCCTTTGCTTCAATAGGTTGCTAGTTCTTCTTCAGCTGAGCGGAATTGGAGTACATACTCCTTCATCCACTCAGTCAAGCGCAATCGATTGGCATCACACAAAGCAGAGGAGCTAGTTTATGTTCATTCCAACTTGCGCCTTATTACTCACAAAGAGGATGAGTACAAAGAAGGGGCAGCAAAGATGTGGGATGTAGAACCAGAGCGAGCTGACCTAGATCTTTCTTTGGCTGCAATTGCACAATCTTCTTCAATTTTTGAGGAGTCAAGTAGTCAACATACTTTTAGTGCACGTGCTAATGTGGTTCCATCATCTAATGTTAATGTTGATGATGATCTTAGTCTTGATGATGAGCCATTTGATGCAATTCGAAATTAGTGAATTGGTTACTATTTGTATTTTGTAAATGTTAAACAATGATTATCTATCATGACATTCAAGTTTGATCCTTTTGATATTGAAAACCGAATTTAAATTAGTATATTATGTTTCAAAAATTGAAATTTGTCATGGTATTGTTTATCATATGTATTGGTATATGACATTCTAAACTTATTTTGTTTCTATGTTGCATATATATATATATATTAAATATTTTATTATATTTTTGTACGGACGTACCCGATTCACAAGCCCCCCCCGATTTTGTACCAGCGCCTAGATTCAACAGATGGTAAGGATAAATTATATATGGTTCGTATTATTAGTGCAAATGTGCACGAAAAATCACTACAGATCATCATTTCAGTCTTCATTGAGAGCATCAACATGATCAATTAGTTTATTAGAACCACAAGTGTTGCCAGTGCTACTCCCACTAGTTGTGCTATTCAAGTCTTATATGGTAGCCTCATGCCCCTCATACTTCATTGAGATAAGGAAAGTTATGAAACAAAAGCATTTAAGTTGTGATGCTTTGGTTCTATATTCAATGCCTCATTGTCCTCTCCATGTACTTGACTTGCGTGAGTGAGAGGAGGCAAATGTTGGAATAAAAGTAACCCAACTCATCTATCTTTTTCTTTGTCAACTGGTTGCACATAATTGAGTGGATAAAGGAGCATGCACTCTTGTTGCACTAAGTTGTAGAGGAACTTGTAGCCTAAAGAGATTTTAGACGAAGGCAACACAATATTTAAACTTATAGTTTTAAAAGAATAGTAAGAGTTAAAAAGTACAAATACGTGAGAACTTTGATGGTAAGAGGCTATAGGTAATTAATCCTTGGCCATGGAGGTAGTACAACATATGGGCATCCTTCTTGTACTTGTCTTGAAGATGGGTAAGGCTATGGACATCCAAATTTAACAATTATAATGTCCTCTACATTTGGAAAAGGAAATAATCTAGTGAATGTTGTCTTTTATTTTCACTAACTTCAATTTCTTTATATGATGGCATCTTTTTGGGCAATTTTTTATGCTATAATATTTAGGGGTTTCTCCAAATTCTAGGAGATGCAAGAGGGTGGTCATTTTCTTCCACCATTAAATATAATTTTGTGCACTCACTAGAGTGCACTCTTTCTCTATAGTTGCTATAATGCGTGCCTTATTTTTTTATCATGAACTCAATGTTGTCATATATCTCACCCAAACAGGGCTGATTCCTACAAGTGGATCTAATCATACTCATGATGTGCTCAATGAACTTAATATATACGACATACAAGCCCACCAATAGTCATCCAAGATCATGCTTTGATTTTTTTGGACTTTGTATCGGATTGCCTCCACACACTCCAAAGGTTGCTAATTACAAGTGTTCCATGTGGATGTGTCTTTGGGTTAAAGTGGCCAAACTCAAATTGGGTCAAACTAAGGACCACGTGGTGATTCAACGCTCCTTGAGAATGAAGGAGGTTTCTTTGTTTTAAAAGGCTTATGCCATTGGCCAAACTTTTTAGCGGGACCCACAAGTGGAGCCATCTTCAAAGGGCATTCTTTTGTCCATGTGTCGTCACAATGCTTGTCTAAGGCAATGGTTTTTCTTGTCAGAGGTAGGAGTTGCACCATTGGTTGTAACATATGGGCCTTGTAATATTTGACAATTGAGGGGACGAGAGGCAAATGGAGAGCGCGGGTGTGATGGTGCTGCCTGTGTAGGCCCGTGGCTTGTAATTGCTGCAACTTGCTTTTCTTCATTTTTTTCTAGTTGCATGTGCTGTTGGGTGTGCCATAGGGGGTTGGGGGTGATTTTGTTTCGCTGGGGGTGTCTTTCTTTGTTCGAGGGGTGCATGGCTAGCAAGGTTTGGGTTTTTTGTTTCATGTTTGGTGCAATGTTTCTTCTAGTTGGGTTTATCAAGGAATGTCTTTTTGTGAGGTAGTTTTGTGGTTTGTCCCTCCCCCATCCGCTCATGCGAAGGTGCTAGATTATCTAAATAGCTCTGTGCATGTTGGTGGCTCGTCCCAGACTAGGAGCTAGAGACATACGAAAGTGGAGGGATGCTAAGAGAGAAGCGCCTCTTGTCTGGTGTTAGTGATCCAACAAGATTTGATGGTGGAAGATGTTAGCTATCTATGTAATCTTGCCCTTATTTGTAAGTTTATGGGTACTCGAGTTTCTCTTCCTTTCTTGGATTCGTGGACTTGTTGTCCCTGGAACCTAGAGGGCGATATGGAGGTGATGTTGGTTGCAAACAACTACTTTATTGTTGTGTTTTCTTGCTTGTCAGATTGCAACAAGGCTTATGAGGGTGGCCCATACTTTTATAATCATGTGGGTCTTTTTATTAAGCCGTGGCATGTTGGCTTTAATACGTTGGAGGAGCTAACAAGGCTTATGAGGGTGGCCCATACTTTTATAATCATGTGGGTCTTTTTATTAAGTCGTGGCATGTTGGCTTTAATACGCTGGAGGAGCTCTTGTCAAAAGTGCCAATGTCGGTTCATCTCTTGTGGTTGTCGTTAGAATTTTGGCGAAATGACTTCTTACATATGATTGCGCTATTGCTTAGGAAACCAGTAGGCCTATCGCAACAAACTTTGGATAAGAAGGTAATTTCCTATGTGTGCATTTGTATTGAAATTGACTTGAATAACCCCTTGCTAGATTCTCTTGAGATTTGAGTTGGGGACACTGTTTGGATTCAACATCTTGACTACAAAGTCAAATTTGTCATGAGTATGGGCACCTGTAGAGGAAGTGTTCTAAGGTTAACCTTTCAGGGAGGATTTTCGTAGCGTTGCAGCCAAAGCTCTGTCTTGTGTTGAACAGGCAAATACCAAAGGAAAAGCTCCAGTAACAAAGGGGACAATAGATGCAGAGGGGTTTATTCCTGTCAAACCCCATAACAGAGGGAGGTGTCTAAAATGATCTCTCAAGGATAGGCAAATGGATGAGTCCTTTAATCGCTTTGAGGATTTGGACTTGATAGAAGGAAATCCAAGTAGTTTACTCCTTGAGGCTTCTCCTATTGGGGAAGAGCAGATGATTGACTTGTCGGATGTCAACCTGTGCGGTCATGGGTTTGAGTAGCTTGTGCTCCAGCTTGCTACGGTTCATGCACAGGAAGGGTCTTGTGATCTAGGTCTGGCTATGGGGTTGGGGATGGCTGTGATTTCTTCAGAGCAAAATGGTGATTCAAGGCAGGAAGAGGAGGCTTCTCCCCCTAGGAAAGGCAGCAAAGTGCTGCCTGTAATATTCCCCCTTAATTTTTTTGAATTTTATCAATAGAAATCACTATTGTTAGTGTTAGCTCCAAATATAAACTAGCTTGGAAAGTAACCCTTCACCATTTGATCACCAAGATCCCAATGTGGGCGAGGTGAGAGCATACAGTGTTGGGGATCGTTAGCTATTGGAAATGAATTACAAAGCTGCTAGGCGGCTAGCCGACCATGAATGAAAGTAAATACAAGAGTAGGCGGATAACCGACCATAAGCTAGACCACCTATTTAGAAGGAGCAAAACTAATTACAAGTAATAAGGTGGCAAGCCAACCATGAATTTGCTCTACCACTTATTTAGTGGGGGGAATTTAAACAAGTGCTGAAAGTAAAATTATTTAACTCAACCACTTCTTTAGTGGGAGTAATTACAAACATTTAAAATGCAGCAAATAAAATAACAGCTGTTAGTACTACTAAACCAGCTTTACAAAGAGTTTTCAGCTGCACAAACATAGAATTAATCTTCCAAAACCACAAGGAGTTAGAGTTAAAACCTCTAATTGATACAACATATGAATGATATAGAAAATGAGCTCAAATCAACAGCATATCAGAAAATAGACAAGTCTGATCAGAAACAGTAAATTCAGAAAATCAGACCAGCAAGAAGAGAATTTACCAATATGCTCATATCTTTGCCAAACGGGGCTTGATTGACGTGAAACTAAATGTAGATGAATCCTTGAAGCTAGGTGTCCAAATTACTGCAGATAGACACCTTTAAAATATGCACCAAATAGTGGCACAAATCCCAATGCAGCCAAGAGGAAATGGTATGGCCTCCAGGAAGGGTTGACCTTCTTCCAAAAATCCCAAACTCAGTAATA
>VDFB02028462.1:0-64121 GCA_007258455.2 Sequoia sempervirens
TCCCCTTTCGAATCCATCTCGTCAGAACCATATGTGTGATTCTTGGGCTTTCCCCAAGAATCCACTTTTATATACCAGCTGGAAGTCCCTCGGGTTCAGGGTGCTACCGGTCTGAGTTGTCTTGGGGTGAGTACTTTTTCCCACCAAAACAAGCCCAAGTTCTAGAGTTAGTAATTGTTTCTCTTACACCCGAGATCACATGGATGCACAAGGGGAGAGGATACTTCGATGTACCGAATTGTGAGGGTAAAAACACAAATGTGCTTTCGCACCAAACACAATAGACACTTGTTAATTTTAATCCAAATGAAAGATTTGCTACACTACCAAACAATCTGTTTCAAAAATTTAACTAGGGTCTTTGACATGCGTTCTACAGAAAGATTCATTAGTAGTTTTGATATTGGTCTTCGACTATCGATCTGCAAAAACTTTGTTAACTCCTCAAGACACGCTGAAAACATAAGATTAGTGAAAATAAAAACATGAAAGGAAACTGTAAATTGAAAATATAAACCTAAAAATTTATCAGTCGGATGCGTTGTTTTCTCTGTTAGATGAGTCGCGAGATTTTACCAATCAATTGTGGCTCAGAAAATAACATATGCGTGAGTATTTTTCAGATGCATCGTTTTCAATCCATATGCAGTCAAGTAAGTCAATTGCGTCATTTTCAATGTCAAATACGGTGCAGTATTTTAGTTGCATCATTTCGTCAAGCAGCTACATCTCTGAATGTCAATTGCGTCATTTTGTCAAACAGATGCGTCGTTTCGTAAAAAAACCTCAAAAATTGAATAAAAGTCTACAGATACGTGAAGATGGTGTCTTCACGTCGGGTTCACCAAATGTAACATCTAGAAAAATGCAGAAGAAAGGTTAAACAACACACAACAATGTGATCAAGCTCTAATGCAATCTAAGCTAAACAACAAAGAACAAAGGAAAGCCAAAACATAAATAAACTGAACAATCTCACCCAATATCTACGTAATTCCATGTATAACCTCGATTTCCCTTCTCCATTTTGTCGTTGTAGTATAATTGCCCTCATATTTCTCTTGTGCAAGTATAGCTGTGATAGTGATTTAGCAAAACATCGAAGATTCAAATAATATATATGCTTCCAAAAGTCATAAGATTTTGGGAGAGCTTGGAATGATGAAAGACAGATCAATTTATAGAAAATTGATCATTCGAACGATAGGTCAGGATTGAAAGATTGACAGAAAATTGAGATCGAAAGATTAGACATGCATTATGATAACTGTTAGTAGGGACATGAGTGATAAAAACTAGAAATAGAAATAAAGACTAAATAAATGATTTAATCCTCGAGTTTGGTATTCGAAAATAGAAGAATTATCTTTACATGACAAAGATAAAGATAGATTAAAGAAACACTCTGTTTGAATGCATGCACAAGATTTAATTAATTAAATAAATATATTTAATTAATACGCATGTACACACAAATGAGTTAGAACTAGATGATTGAATGATATGACAAAGAGTTTATTCATGCAAGCAACTCAGACACTAAATCTAGAGTTAACTGACTGATTTAAAATAGATCTTGAGTCGAGTCAGAGTGAATACTTAGGTAACTTACACAATTATCTAAATATAGAGGAATGTGTTAAAATGGATTTTTACGAATTAAATGATTTATTTAATTTGAGATTCGATATTTGAAGAATAATTAAATAAATAAAATTTATTTAATTAAGTGATGAAGGGATTAAATGAATAATTAAATAAATAAAGAATTCATTTAATTATAGTCGAAATATGATAAAGGTAAATTAAATAAGAATTTATTTAATTGAAGAAGAAGGATAAGGTTAATTAGTAACATAATTAAATAAAAAGCGTTTATTTAATTAATCAGATAGAATAAAGAAAAATGTGAATTAATTAAATAATTAAGATTATTTAATTAATAGAAGAAATGAAGACTTTTAGAAAATAATTAAATAATTAACATTATTTAATCATGACCATGAAGAATATTTAAGTTGCAAGCTTAGACCAGATTTCGGTGTCTACAACATCAATGATACATCCATGGAAATAAATATACAATGTACAAATTGGCTGTGCAGGCCATACAAAAATAGTATATGAGATATATCCATAACAAAGTGAATCTCTGATCCTCATCCGCCTTGAATCCACTGGTCTTCTTGTGCTGAGGCCAAGAGTGTGGTTAGGGTGCCTTTTCCACCCAACTACGAAGCACATGACTTCCTCGGGTTTCTTCCTATCTTGAAGAAATTCTCAACCCTGCACGAGGAGCCTAGCAACTTGGAACAACACAGCAAGAGGGAACTCTCAATGCAAGCCTGATGCCTATATGCATTCCTATACTTAGAATAACATATTTCTTGCAAACATGAGGTGGTAGAAACCTATATGACATTTAAATCTAAGCTTTTAATCCATCTATTTCAATGGTACATTTCTTGGCCAAGCATAAACAAAAAAATAATTGATAGTTTTAGAAAAGGTAAAACTATCGTCTCTATGGGTCCACCTTCGGCATCTTGTCCCGGAAGTCTACTCTTAAAGGAAACAAATAATGCATTTTCCACATAAAATTTTTATTCAATTTAGCAGCATTTACTCATACAATCATTTTATCATAAAACACATTTCATTGACAAGTTCTTAAATCGATTTACTTAAGTACAATAATTTATAATATGCAACTCATAAATTATCCTACAATTTCACTAAGAATTTCATTCTTCAAATTAACTATTCTTCAATGAATAAAAGCAAGTTTAGGCAATGAGCTCATTTCCATGTACATGCAAGATATCCCTTATTTTATCTCCAATTGAAAGATTTAATCTAATAAACAATTAGTGCAGATTGGAATAAAAATACACTCTAATCAACATTGTATATACTTCTAGAGAATTTCAGTCCACCTTTACTCCTATGGTAATGTACACTTGTGTATCTATTTATATATTCAGCTATTTATATACATAAGTTCTTAGTAATGAAATTCAGAAATAAATCATTTCTAAATAGGAGGGTTATGTAAATTTGAAATAAAGAATCCTCTCTAATAAGCAATATATGCATTTTTAGAAATTACATTTTTCACTTTAGTATACAGACCCACATATACATATAATCAAGAATACATTACACTGAATTTGAGGATTAAGTCAATACTAACACAAAATTTTATCAGCATACAACAGAAAAGTAGATTATTCCCAGCCTAATTCCAAATTTGTTCATTTCTAATCTCAGTTTGGTTTATTCTCAAATAAGAACCGCTATTCATATCTAATTATGTGTTTGAAAATATATATATATATATATATATATATATATATATATATATATATATATATATATATATGTATATATATATATATATTTAGAAATTTTCAATACGAAAACATAAAGTATAGTCTCAATAGGATAATCATTTCAAATTAGACAATTACCCTACAGGTATAAACCCAAATATGAAGAGGTATAAAAATTAGCTCATAAATAAATGTACTTTAAATTGTATATATAACTATACACACATATGTGATATAAATATAAATATAAATATATATATATATATATATATATATGTTTTCTTATGTATATATGCGTTGGTTTCATGGTTGCATAGCTTAGAGGTTGTTTTACAAGCTTTTAATAAATCTTAGCATATTTTCTAAATTCAAAGAATGTTTTACAAGAAAAGCCAAGGGTTAACAAGGCTGGTGCCCCCACCTATGGGAGAAAGCACTACCTGGGAGGGAAACGCTCCCTCCACAGGCCGCGACCTATGGAGGGCACTGATCAAAATACATATGGACTGTGATTTGAGTTCAGACTATCATATGCAAATATAAATTCGAAATATTTTAACTATATGTATATATATTTATATACATATACAGGTTAATGTATATATTGTAAGGAAAGCAGAGGTACGGAAACACTTTCCTAACGTCAAAACTACAGGAGAGTAAGCAGACAGTACTTTTAATTTTCCTAATTACAATCCAATTAAGACACACATGAGATATTTTCAGAAACAAATAAGATACTCAAAGACAATGAACAACAGATTTACGTGGGAAAACCCTTTCGGGAAAAAACCCACCACACCAAGATGAATCTCTTTCTATTATAGTAACAAAATATTACATACAATTCAGAGATACAACTCTCTGGTTATTAGTTCTCAGTAGCTACATTCACTGTTCATCCAGTTACAAAAAAATTCCTCAACACACCGATCTCACTCATCACTCTTGTCAAATCAGAATCGTTCTCCTTTTTATTTTATTCACATTCTGATTTTTTCTTCTGTGCATCCTTATCCGCCATTGCCAAACATAGATAGTTTCCTTTCGAGCAGATGATTTTTCCTTGCATGCAGTTTTTCCAGCGTTGCAACTGATGCAAAAAACCAACCGTCATCTGTTTGAAAATCGCTTCCTCTGATTGGTCCAGCAGGATGCCACATAGGATGGTCACATGGTCAACGGTGTTCAAACTTTGTTGGCATCTCGGTGAGACACTAACAGTGTCTCCCCGATGCCACAAAGTATTCGCTATCGATATCGGTTCCCCAACAGTCGGCAAGACTCATACCGAAAACCATAAGTCATATCGAACTCAGAGAGACCATTGGCAAGACATACCGATCTCGCCAAGACCTCATATCAAAGTCTTCAAGTTATTCCGTCATGTGATTTCCTTTTGGCGTGACAATCGATTTTTGGTGAGACTCATATCGAAGTCAGAAGTCACAACGATGAGTTATACTATCAGCAAGACACTTCATTCTCGCCAAGACTTTCCATCGACCACTTCATGCTACACTGAAGCCTTACTACTATCGACAAGACCCCACGGTTTCGGTGAGACTTCATACTGAAAGAAAAAGCTTCCATCGAATGTCACATACTGTCGACAAGACTCATGTCTTTCGCCATGACCTTTCTCCGAGTGCCCCAAGTCTTACCGAAGACTATCGGCATGACTTATCCAAGTCGCCAAGACTTCTCAGCGAAGTCTTTTGTCACTGCGAAGGCACCACAAGAATACTCCCGTCGGTGTGACCTAGCTTCATCGTTGAGACATCTTCCCACGACCTTTATGTTACATCGATAGCTTTAAGCTATCGGTGAGACATTCACCATTCACCAAGACCTCTCTCTGACACCCGTGAGTTAACCCGATAAGATCACACTGTCGCTCGAAGATTTCCATTCACCTAAAGGTCACAGCGAACACACAAGGTCACAGCGATAGACTTGTCGGCAAGACATCAACCCTGTCGCAACGATATGAACATTTTAAGAGCTTCAGATCAGTTAGTTGCCCAGACTTGAACAATGTCACATCGACTTTTCCCTTTAGGAGTTCCATGCCAGTAAGGATTGAGGCACATATTCCAACAAGCTCCCACTTGATGATTTTACTGACACCTCCAAAGCATAAACAAACTACTGAAAAACATGGGCCAAGAGGCCCATCGAACTGGCACACCACCTATATTTTTCTGTGCTCAGAGGCTTCGTCAATGCACCTGTAACATTCTCCAAAGTATCCACTTTCTCCAAAGATACCTTCCCATCCTCCACCATATCTCGTACAAAGTGATACTGTACATCTATATGTTTCGTCCTGGCATGGAAAGTAGGATTCTTTGCCAAACATATAGCACTCTGGCTGTCACAGTAAATAGTAATTTTTCCTGCATCAAAACCAATGTTAGAACACAAACGTTTTAACTAGATTGCTTCTTTACAAGCATGTGTAGCTGCCATGTATTTTTCCTCTGTAGTGGACAAAGCGACTATAGCCTGCCGCTTGCTCATCCAACTCACTGCACCACCATTCATCATGAAAAAATATCCACTGGTGGATCTTCTGCTGTCAATGTCCCTTGCCCAATCAAAATCCACATAACCTTGAATGCTGAGAGTTCTCTGTGATTCAACCAAGTTACCATGGTAACACAAAGCATAGTCTGAAGTGCCCTTCAGATATCTAAACACTCTCTTCACAGCATCCCAATGTGTCCTTCCAGGATTAGCCATAAACCGACTAAGAACTCCCACTGCTTGGGCAATGTCTGGCCTTGTACAGACCATTGCATACATAAGGCTGCCAACAACACTAGCATATGGCACACTGGTCATGTCCTCCATCTCAGTAGGAGATTTTGGACAATCCTCAACAGATAGCTTTGTTCCCTGTGTAACTAGAACAACTAGTTGCTTGCACTCAGTCATACAAAATCTCTCTAGAACAATCATGATATACTTACTCTGACTGAGCCAAAGTTTTCTTATTTTCCTGTCCCTGGTTATTTCCATTCCTAGAATATACCCTGCTGCACCAAGATCTTTCATTTCGAACTTTGTAGACAACTGAGACTTAAGATCATAAATCATTAGCTTACTATTGCCTATGAACAACATATCATCAACATAGAGAGCAATAATAAGGATTTGATCACTTTCAACTTTGTAATATACACAATGATCACATTTTGATCTTACAAATCCCAAAGACAAAACAAAAGTGTCAAATTTATGGTACCACATTCTAGGAGACTGTTTTAAACCATACAAAGATTTCTTCAACTTGCAAACCAGTCTTTCCTTACCTTTTACCACAAAGTGCTCCAGTTGGGACATATAAATTTCTTCTTCAAGATCACCATGAAGAAAAGTTGTCTTCACATCCATCTGTTCAATCTCTAAGTCATACGCTGATGCAAGTGACAGAAGAAATCTAATAGATGTCAGCTTAGCTACATGAGAAAAGATTTCTCCATAGTCAATTCCCTCTACCTGGGAATAACCTTTTGCAACCAACCCTGCTTTATATTTTTCTACACTACCATCCAGACCAATTTTATTTTTAAACACCCATTTGCAGCCCACAGCTTTTCTGCCTTTAGGCAATGGCACCAAACTCCAGGTATCATTTTTTTCTAATGATGCCATTTCTTCATTCATGGCTTCCAACCAAGAGTTTGAATCAGACATTTTAAATGCCTCTTTCAAAGTCCTAGGTTCATCAGTGCTAGAAATTAAAGCATAGGCACAAGTAGACTCTATTAGAGAAAACCCATACCTTTTAGGTTGCTTTCTTTCACGAGTTGACCTCCTCACAGGCTGAGGCTGAGGTAGTTCTTCATCATCTTCGAAACCTTTAGAACTACTTGATCTTTCCTCAGTATCAAGTCCATTTTGATTTTTCAATTCCTCTTTATCTGGTGTCGGAGGAATTCTTGCTACATCCTTTTCATTTTCTAATTTCTTCTTTGATTGCAGATCTAATGTAGAAGGCTTCAGCTCATGAAAGATAACGCTTCTGCTGTACAAAACCTTCTCAGTCTCAAGGTTCCAAAGCTTGTATCCTTTTATGCCAGCGCTATAGCCAATAAAAATACACTTCACAGCTTTTTTTTCCAACTTGGATCTCTTTTCGAATGGCACATATGCATATGCCTCACAGCTAAAGACACAAATATGTCTAAGAGAGGGCTTCTTTCAAGACCATGCTTCCAAAGGCATCTTCTCAACAAGAGCAGAGTTAGGAGAATGATTTACCAAGTAACATGTTGTAGAGACCGCTTCAGCCCAAAACTTCTCATCCAAGCCAGCAATGCTCGGCATACTTCGTGCTCTTTCCATTATTGTCCTGTTGAACCTTTCAGCAACTCCATTTTGCTGTGGAGTATAAGGTGTAGTCTTATGTCTTTTAATCCCATGATCTCAGTACCTTTCAATTCATCTGAACAAAACTCACCGCCATTGTCAGTCCTTAAGCATTTTATTTTTCTACTAGTCTAATTTTCAACAAGGTTTTAAATTCCTTAAACCGACTAAACACTTCGATTTACTTTTCGGAAAATATACAAATGTTCTTCTTGAATAATCATCAATAAATGACACATAGTATCTTGATTTAGACAGAAGGAACATTCACTGGACCAAACACATCAAAATGAATATAATCAAGCAAACTAGAAGATTTGTGAGGACTGGAATAAAATGAAACACGGTGTTGCTTTCCATATATGCAATGTTCACAAAATTCAAACTCAAGGTTACAATCATCAAGCCCTTCTACTAGGTTTTTATTTTTCAAAGTTTTAAAACCTTTTTCACCAATGTGGCCAAGCCTATGATGCCATAGCATAGTCTTTTCTACTGGAAGTTTAACCTCCATGGCATTTACTCCATCAGGAACATTTTCCTTCTTTTCTCCATGGGTTTACTTCAGTGACTTCACAGAGACACTATTGCATTGAATAGCTTGTGCATCCAGCTTGTACAAGGTACCAATTCGAGCACCCCTAGCTAGCACCATAGAGCCTCTAGTCATCTTGCAGCCATTTCCAGAGGACGTGACATGCACTCCGATATCATTTAGCTTACTTACAGAAAGTAGGTTTCGAGCCAGACCTGGTATATGCATCACATCATTGATTCCCTTCACTCTTCCATCAGGGAATTAAATTCTGACTCTTCCACGACCGACAATTTCCAAAGATGAATCACTTGCCAAGTACACCTTTCCACGATTGTATTTTTCATACTTCGTGAACCAATCTTTATGAGATTTCATGTGGAAAGATGCTCCAGAATCAATTAGCCAGACATCATCTGATGCCCGTGTAGCCAAAGCTGCAATGAAGGCATCTGCATCACTCTGAGAAGAATCATTTCCAGAAGAGTTCTTCTTCTTTCTCCTCCTTGCAATCCCTTCGGACATGACCAGGTTGCCCACAATTCCAACATTTCACCTTGGACTTCTTGCCAGGAGACTTTGATCTCCCTTCTGATTTCGATCTGGATTTCTTTCCCTTCTTCTTGCCTTTCTCCTTCGGTCTGCCTCTGACAGCCAAAGCCTCCTTTGCCATCTCAGAAGATTTTCTTCTCATTTATTTTGACAACAAAGAAGCAACAACATCTTCCATCTTGAAAGTGGATGTCGTACTCCCAATAGCCATCACCAGATGATCCCAAGAATCTAGCAAATAACACAACAACATGCAACAATCTTCATCTTCAATCTTCACACCAATAGAGTTTAACTGAGCAATCAACATGTTGAAAGCATTTAAGTGATCAGCAACAGATCCCCCCTCTTGCATTCTCAAACAGTACAACTTCTTCCTCAAGAACAACTTGTTCACCAAGGACTTGCCTTGATAAATAGATGCTAGTCTTTTCCACAAGGAAGATGTAGTCTTTTCTTCATGCACGTTCAGAAGAACAGAGTCTGCTAAACAGAGCCTTATCAACCCTTTTGATTTTCTATCTGCCAAGTCCCAATCCTCTTGCTTCATACCTTGAGGCATTGTTCCAGACAGAACAATCCAAAGATCTTGATCTACTAACAAATCTTCCATTTTGAGTTTCCAAAGCTCAAAATTGCTACCATTGAATTTCTCTATATCCATCCTTCTAGATGTGCTCTCCATCTTAATTTGTAATTAAATTATCAGACCTCTACAAAACTCCCACTGAAAAAAGGATTGACACAAAAAACCCAACCCACTCACAAGGACAACACAACTGGCCAGGCTCTGATACCACTTGTAAGGAAAGCAGAGGTACAAAAACACTTTCCTAACGTCAAAACTATAGGGGAGTAAGCAGACAATACTTTTAATTTTCCTAATTACAATCCAATTAAGACACACATGAGATATTTGTGGAAACAAAGAAGATACTCAAAGACAATGAACAACAAACTTACGTGGGAAAACCCTTTCGGGAAAAAACCCACCACACCAAGCTAAATCTCTTTCTATTACAGTAACAAAATATTACATACAATTCAGAGATACAACTCTCTGGTTATCAGTTCTCAGTAGCTACATTCACTGTTCATCCAGTTACAAAAAAATTCCTCAACACACCAATCTCACTCATCACTCATGTCAAATAAGAATCATTCTTCTTTTTATTTTATTCACATTCTGATTTTGTCTTCTGTGCATCCTTATGTGCCATTGCCAAACATAGACAGTTTCCTTTCGAGCAGATGATTTTTCCTTGCATGTAGTTTTTCCAGCATTGCAACTAACTCAAAAAACCAACCGTCATCCGTTTGAAAACTGCTTCCTTTGATTGGTCCAACAGGATGCCACATAGGATGGTCACACGATCAACGACATTCAAATTTTGTTGGAATCTCGGTGAGACACTAATAGTGTCTCCCCGATGCCACAAAGTATTCGCTATCAATATCGGTTCCCCAATAGTCATCAAGAGGATTCTCATTCAGAAAGACTCATACCAAAAACCATAAGTCATATCGAACTCATAGAGACCATCAGTAAGACATACCGATCTCGCCAAGACCTCATATCGAAGTCTTCGAGTTATGCCATCATGTGATTTCCTTTTGGCGGGACAATCGCATTTCGGTGAGACTCATATCGAAGTCAGAAGTCACAGCGATGAGTTATACTATCGGCAAGACACTTCGTTCTCGCCAAGACTTTCCATCGACCACTTCATGCTACATCAAAGCCTTACTACTATCGGCAAGACCCCACGATTTCAGTGAGACTTCATACCGAAAGACAAAGCTTCCACCGAATGCCACATACTGTCGGCAAGACTCATGTCTTTCGCCATGACCTTTCTCTGAGCACCCCAAGTCTTATTGAAGACTATCGGCGTGACTTATCCACGTCGCCAAGACTTCTCAACGAAGTCTTTTGTCACCGCGAAGGCACCACGAGAATACTCCCGTTGGTGTGACGTAGCTTCATCGTTGAGACATCTCCCCGCGACCTTTATGTTACCCCGATAGCTTTAAGCTATCAATGAGACATTCACCATTCGCTGGGACCTGTCTCCGAAACCCGTGAGTTAGCTCGATAAGATCACACTGTCGCCCGAAGATTTCCATTTGCCAAAAGGTCACAGTGAACACACAAGGTCACAGCGATAGACTTGTCGACAAGACATCAACCCTGTCACAACGATATGAACATTTTAAGAGCTTCAGATCAGTTAGTCGCCCAGACATGAACAATGTCACAGTGAATTTTCCCTTTAGGAGTTCCATGTCAGTAAGGATTGAGGCACATATTCCAACATATATATATATATATTTATTTATTTAGACATATATATATTATATCTACACAATCTGGAACAAGATTTACTCAAAGATTCACAGAGAAAGAAAAGATATTCTGGAAATAAAATATTTGATACAAAGAGGCTACAAAAATTATATATAAATATATAAAGGATTTGAAAAGATTGTACAGATATCACTAATGTATTTTTCACAACAAACACTTCAAATACAAAGGTTTTGCACAATGGATTTCAAAGGAGTTAAATCTTTCAACAATACATAAATTATTTTCTCTTATTTTGGAATTTGAACAATAGAAGAGATTTTAAAAACCTGGATAATTTGCCTTTAGTTGAAGATGCTCTCCTGCTACTTCTTCCTACTTTCCCTAGAGCTTGCTTTCTGAAAATTCTTCTTCTCCTTCCTTCCTTTTTCCCTATATTCTCTTTTATTCCTCCTAAATTTTAAGGTACTGAAATCTATATAGAAACCTCTATTTTGCAACCATTGAAGTTATTTTGCAGAGTAATTCAAGAAGAATATCCAAAAATAGTTGTATGTTCTCGTTAATCTTTTTCTCTTTTAAAAGTTTTCCTTTTGGTTTTCAAAACCTAATCTTGAAAAGATTAAAAATTAAATAAAATAAAATTTATTTCTTTTGATAATTAATAAAAGAAATTCCATTGCAACCAAGTGCTTATCTCTCGTAAACAGTTAGATAATGCCATTTCTAATTTGTAAAAAGAAATATTTACTCTTAATGAGGGATAAATAAATATTTAATTATAAAATAAATATTTATTTCAAAGAAGTAACATTCATTTTGAAAATAGAATAATTATTTAATTACCCAAACATAATCTTTTACTATAAAGAAAAATCTATAATATAATTAAATTAATTCTTCTATTATATTATGCTTTTTATTTCGCTATTTATATAATTAGACTAAACATTATGAAATTCGCACATAATAAAACAATCAAGCTAATTTAATCCTAAATGCATCTACATGATTCTAGGTGCTTGTGTGTGATTGAGAGAACCATTTCTATTGTACCCTTCCAGGAAGCTAACCTTCTCTCCTTAGCCACACCCTTGGTCTTTGACGACCTGTAGCTCAATACCCTCAGGCACGCATCAATAGGTTAGTATCCACATAAAGATATAAATCAAATCATTAATACTCATGAATTCAAATAACATTTTCCATTTTTTATCATGTTCAAAGTAAAACTGCATACTATGCATTCAACTTTTCTAAAATCAAAGTAACATTACATATTTCATTACTCAAATATACCATATTATTACTGCATAGTCTACCACACACACATTCAATTATCTATCATGTCCATGTAAAGCAAAATAAAGCAGGAATAAACAGTCTTTCATGTCCATGTAAAGAAAAGTAAAGAAGGAATAAATAGTCTATCATGTCCATGTAAAGCAAAGTAAAGCATGAATAAACAGTATCAAAATATGGGACGTGTCAGGCTCGGGGAAAATTGTACCAAAATTTAGTGGAGATGGGAATATTTCTCTTGAAGAACACATGCAAGCTTTCTTTGTTTCTTCCTCTATCTTGGTTGTGCGACATGAGGATGTTGCTATGAGACTTTTTGTAGAATCTCTAACTAGTGCTGCCACTGATTCATTTTATTCCCTTATGAATGGCTCCATTAATATATGGGTTGCCTTGAGAACAAGATTTGAAAATAGATTTAAGACAACAACAAATGATCAAGTTCTGGTTGCTCAGTTGGGGTCTATGAAAAAAGGAAGTTCATGAACCAATGAGGGAATTTGTGGCTAGGTCAAATTTTATAATAGGATTTCTGCAAACATGAGGCCAGGGAATAAATTATTGAAGGCAATGTTCATCAACACCTTACCACCAGATGTGAGATTCACTATCAAAAGAGAAGATGTTGCCAATATGGAGGCCACTCAAGAGTTGGATATCTCCATAGAAGATGACTTGATTGTCACGGGAATATTGAAGAAGGAATTTCAAACCGGTAAACCTTCACTAGTAAATTCTATTGACCTAGTTATACACAAATTGACCAATGATATAATTACTCTAAAGAGAAAAATTCCAAAGGATCCTTCACAAACACCCTATCAAGATGTCCCTAGAAGAGATTATAATTATCAAGGAGCTCCCAGTAAGACATTATCTTTGGGTACCCCAACTCAAAGATTGGCAATTGAAGGTGCCCCTTCTTCCAACAAAGGTAATCATTGCAATTTTTATTTGACTTCAGACCATGATGGGGCTACCTGTCCAAAAATGATTTGATTCATGCAAATGATGTCAACCAATGAAGGTACACAAGAGCCATATGTGGAAGAGCCTGGTCAGTCTCAAGATTCTGGCATGAATTTCTTTGAATATGTACTAGATACTAAAGAAAAAGAAGATGTGTATATCAAAGTTGATTATCCAAATTGTGTTATCTTCATAAGAGCTCAATACACAAAAGGGAAACATCTGGTTCATCGTCAGCCCCTAAATTTATCTTGACAAAGCAAAAGAAACCAGATCAGACTGTGTCCAAAATTACAACAACTGATGTAACCCCTACACATTCTTTTGATTCTTATGTCACTAGTTCATTTTTATATAGTCGAGTTATGCAAAAATAGAAAAAAATCAGATTTCCCAAGATGAATATTTAAGGCTCAATCCTACAGAGTTAGACAGGCTGGCCAAATACATTAAACAAGAACCCTTTCCCTCTCAATGTAATGCTCAAGTGTCCCCAAAATCTGAAGTCCCTGTAGAAAACCAAGTCCACTAATTTTGTTGAGAAAATTTCAAACCAACCAAATCCTTTTGCAAAACCAAAACCTTTCTATGTGTCATTGTAAATTGTTGGTTTTAGGTTGAGAAATTGCATTATTGATTCTGGATCTTCTAAAAATGTGATGCCTACCAAAATAACTAAGGCCTTAGGTTTATCTTTTACATCTTCCCAGGGTAAATGTTATTCTATGGATGGTTCTCTAGTTCCTATCATAGGTCAGATCAAAGATGCTCAAGTAGCCTTAGCTACTTTCCCTAAGAAGAGATTGAAATTAACTATATTAGTTGTTGATATCCTAGCTAGTTATGGGATGCTCTTGAGTAGAAGCTTTTGTAGAGATTTGGGTGGGGAAATACAAATGGATTGGTCTCATGCCTTGATACCATTGGATGGGAAGAAAATATGCTTAAACCCTAAACCCAAGGCCAAATTCACAGTTCTAAAGTTAGGTGATTCGAGAGCAGATATTTTGTTTGTTGAAACAGGGCTAGGTACTTATATGTGTACTTCTGACAAAGAATTAAACCCAAGCCTTGTTAGCCTAGATTTAATTAATGAATTTTGGACACTAGAATTTGATGGAAGTTGTGCTAATGTTGGATCAGGTGTAGGAGTAGTTCTAATTTCACCATATGGCTATAAGTTCCCTTTTGCTTTCAAACTGGAATTTGCTAATACCAATAACACAATTGAGTATGAAGCCATACTGCTTGGTCTAGGTGTAGCTAAAGAAAAGGGTATTAAGCAATTGAGAGTTGTGGGATATTTTGAATTAGTTGTGAAACAGGTTAGGAATATTTATACTGTGAAAAATGGTCGGCTTAAGCACTATAGAAACAAGGTTTGGGATTGTATAGAATATTTTAATGCCTTTTCTATAGAGTTAGTTCCAAGAGATAAAAATACTAGAGCTAACTCCCTAGCAGTCTCAACATCATTACTTTTATCACACCCTAATTTTAAAGACAAGCCCTACTGAATTGAGATTGTGTATCGACCTAGTGTTCCTAACAATGTAAATCACTGGCAAGTATTTAATGATGATCAACAGATTATTGATTTTTTAGAAAAAGTTGAAGCTTTCACTCACATCTATTTTGAAGGTAGTGATGATAAAAGTAATGATATCTTAGAAGGTGAAATTACTACTCTTGATGGAAAGGAAACATAGGTCATTCAGTTGAAAGGAAATAAGATTCCTAAAGGTTTAGTTTCCCTTGAAAATGTATTCAATAGACATGATCAATATTTGAAGCAGAAGAGTAAAGTTTTTGTTGAATTGTTTGTCGAGTATGATATGGCGAATATTGGCACAAAAGATGATCCTAAGATTGTTTGTATTGGAAAGTGTTGTTCCCCAAAGGAGAGAGATAGATTGATCTCTTTATTGACACATTACAAGGATGTATTTGCATGGTGTTATGTTGATTTTAAAAAGTTTAGAAATGGAGAATTCCAACATAAAATCCCATTAAAATCTAGTGCTACGCCTTACAGACAAAAATAGTGGAGTTATAACCCTAAGGTAGTAGAAGCTATTTTTAATGAGATAGACAAAATGTTGAAAGAAAATATCATCTACCTGATCCATCATTCTACATGGGTAGCTAATATAGTTCCTGTTAGGAATAAAAATGGAGAAATAAGGATTTATGTTGACTTCGGGAACTTAAATTAGGCTTCTCTAAAAGATGACTATCCTCTACCTGTTATGGACCATATATTGCAAACAATCGCTAGTTCTGAAATGATTTCCATGCTCGAAGGATTCTCGGGATATAATTAGGTTGAAGTAGCGTCGGAGGATCAACATAAAACAACATCCACTACTCCCATTGGTGTCTTTGCTTATAATAGAATTTCATTTGGTCTTATAAATGTAGGGGCAAATTTTCAAAGGGACATAGACTTATATTTTGGTGATTTGAGGAATAAAATCATTGTGATTTATTTGGATGACCTAACAGTTTTTTCTAAAAAGAAATCCAATCATTTGCATGGTTTGGAAATAGTATTACATTGTTGCAGGGAAGAAGGTATCTCTTTAAACCCTAAGAATTCCATCTTCGTTGTGACTGAGGGGAAACTTTAGGTCACATTGTTTCAAAGGATGGAATTAAGATATACCCTAAGAGGGTGAAAGCTATTATGTAGTTGAGCTTACCTACAAATAAAGATGGGACTAGGTCTTGCTTCGCCCAAGTGAATTTTTTGAGAAGGTTTGTGCCCGATTTTGCTAAGTTGACAAAGCTTATCTAAAAAATGATGAAGAATCATCCCATGTTCAAATGGATTGGTGAGGAAAAAAAATAATCCAAGGACATAAAAACTACCATTGCAAGTGCACCAACCCTAGTGCACCCGAATTTTACAAAGGATTTTATTATATATAGTTATGCATTGGAGCATACATTGTCAGCCATTTTGTTACAAAACAATGAGCAAGGTATTGAAGCTCCTATTTCTTTTATGAATACCCCTCTCAAGAAATGTGAACTTAAATATTTTCCTCTTGAAAAACATTCTTATGTTGTTGTGAAGGCTTTGAAAATCTTCAAGTTTTATATTCTACATTCTCATAAAACTATTTTCGTTCCCGAGACCACTGTGAAGAGTATCCTCACTCAACAGGAAATTGGATGTAATAAAAGAGGGTCCTGGATAGCAGAGGTGCAAGAATGTGATGTAGAAATTAAACCCACTGATCTAGTTAGAGGAAAGGGTTTAGCAAAAATGATTGCAGAGAGTAAGGTTGTGGAGGAGGAACATCTACCTTTGGTTCTTTTTACTAGCACAACAAATGAGTGGTATTCTGATGTTTCCTATTTCTTAACCTATGGTGATTGTCCATCACATTTGTCATCTAAAGAAAAGAGGAATTTAAAGCTTAAAGCTAGTAAATATGTCCTGTGGGAAGGGAATCTCTATAAAAAGGGTGTGGATGGAACTTTTATGAGGTGTGTTGATAAAGAACAATAGAAAATGTTGCTTGAGATTTTTCACAATGAAGCATGTGGTGGTCATTTTTCAGCTTCTATGACAGCTTTTAAAATTTTGTGGCATAAATTTTATTGGCCAAGAATGCTCAAGGATGCTTATGAATGGGTTTCAAAATGTGAAAAATGCACAATGTTTACTGGCAGACCTTATTTGGCAGTGCTACCTTTGAAGTCTGTGTTAATAGATGAACCCTTTCAACAATGGGGTTTAGATTTTATTGGTCCAGTTAATCCCAACTCTAGTGTTGGACACACACACATCTTGACCACTATAGATTAATTTACCAAATGGGTAGAGGCTATCCTGATGAAACAAACCTCCTCAGAAGTAGTGTATGATTTCCTGAAGGAGAATATTCTGGTGAGATTCGGTGTTCCCAAAAAGATTGTTACTGATAATGCCAGTTCTTTTTCATCTGCTGAGATCACTCTTTTCTGTTATGATTATGGTATCAACCTAGTACACTCATTTTACTATTATCCACAAGGCAATGGGAAGGCCAAATCTAGTAATAAAAATTTGATCTCCATCATCAAAAAATTGGTAGATGAGAATCAAAGGGGATGGCATAAAAGGTTGTATGATGCATTATGGGCTGACAGGGTAATGTATAAAAGATCCATTGGCATGTCCCCCTTCCATCTTGTGTATGGTATAGACAATATCTTACCAACACCTCTAGAGCTCTCAGCACTTAACTTGCAAAAGGCTATAGAAGATGAGCAATTTTAGTCTGAAATTGAGAAGTGGATTATGTATCTAAATAGGCTAGAAGAACAAAGAGATATAGTGGTGGATAAGATTGCAGAACATCAGGAGATGGTAAAGCATATTTTTGATAAAAGGGATAGGAAAAGAAGCTTTGTAGTTGGTGATTATGTTCTTCTTTGGGATAGAAGGAGAGAGCCAAAGGGAGCACATACAAAAGTTTGATTCTTTATGGAAGGGTCCTTTTAAAATTAGACAAATTATTGGTGACAATAGTTTTCTACTGGCTTATCCAGATGGTACTACTTTACCCCTTTCCTACAATGGGCAAGATCTAAAATTATTTGATTAGGTTCTTCTTGGGTCCGCCCTTGTATATAGTCTTTTTGTTTCGGTTTTGTTTGGTTTGTTTTGTTTTGACTTCGTTGCCCATGAATAAGGCTTCATGCCAAGGTCGCTCTGGATTCTCTGCGTCTTGTTATTCCTTGTCCCCATTCGGAGCCAATGTTATCCATAGTATTTTACACTAATATTAGAAAATTTAAACTTCCACTCCTTAAACATTTTTGGATCTTTACCTCATTCATTTTATGCGCCTTATTGTTTATTCCCCTTAGTGATTGCTCAGAGTCGAGGGTTGTGTGCTTTTTCTAACCTTGATCGCTAGTCCTCCAACTCTCACAACCTTGTCGCAAAGTTTCAAACTTTTGTAACTTCCTGATTATCCGACTTGGTTATCCTTGTTGAGTCGTAAGTCTTTGTCGGTTGTCTTCTGGACCGGTGAGTCAGAGGTTTTTAAGACTTCGAAACTCTTGATCTTGGTTTTAAGGTTCCAAGTTTGCATGACCATGTGACATTGTTGATTTCTCTTGGTTTTCAAAGGGTGCCGCCACCTCATTTAATGTTATGTACAGACTAACTTTAAGTTGTCTTTTTAGAATTTTTTTAAAAGGAATGCAAGTTTAAAGAGCTATCTTTTTGAGGAATGAAATTGAATGTCGCATTTAATGCATGTACTATAAAATAACGACATAAGTTTGGGTGGTGAGATATTTACTAAGTCATTTCTCCTGCATTCATATTCTCTGTTGCTACTTATTAAGGTACAAATATTATTTTCCTGTGGATTGGCACTCATGTAGAGTGGAATTTAGAATCATTGGTCTGGTGTGAGGGACACGAAGATTGGGCATCTTGATTTGGAGGAGTTTTTGTTGCATTTGGAACAAAATGACAAAACGCCTCTAGGAGAAAGGATCTTACAAAGTGGTCTAGCGTGTGTTGAAGGTTTCCCTGAAGCTATACAAAGCATCGACCTGGTGATTGCATGCATGAAGGGTTACATCCCAGAGACTCAAGAAATAAGAGCAATAAACGGGTCTATTATCCCAAAAATTACTCCTGAAGTCATTTCCCACACGTTGAGCATTCCAGAAAGGGAAAATATGGAGGAAATATCCATGGTTGTGGGTGACGAGTTTGTTGGCAGAACAAGGAAAGACAACTGAGAGGGGGGGTGAATCAGTTGTCAAAGATTATTTAAACTTTTTCAAACTTTACTAAACTTAATCTCAGATCTGATGAATGAATAATAAACCATGAATAATCAACACATTAGAAACACAAAGAACACCAAGATTTTTACGTGGAAACCCTGTTAGGGGAAAAACCACGGTGGAGGTTAGTCCACAATATTATACCATGTTAAAAGTAGAAGAATAATGGGAATGCACATGCATTTAGGCACACTTCCTAGATCTCACTGCTCAAATACAA
The DNA here is from genome assembly GCA_007258455.2 of Sequoia sempervirens. NCBI lineage: Eukaryota > Viridiplantae > Streptophyta > Pinopsida > Cupressales > Cupressaceae > Sequoia > Sequoia sempervirens. The sequence continues at coordinate 19,398 of VDFB02028462.1, forward strand.
AAGAGGACTCATTGTCCAAAGAAAGGTTTGGATTAAATCCATCCAAATTGTGAATTTGAGAAAATAGCTTCTACACAAGCCTGAATATAGTTCCAGTTAAGCACAAAAAAACCTTCTTCACTCTTTGCTCAAACTTCTTCACACTTCGCTCAATCTTCTTCACACTCTACTTTGATATCGAATGATATTTGCACATACACACATAGGATCACACTGAGCACATTGAGCATACTTTACACCGATTAAACAATCACTCTTATATATCTACAACATGAGATTACATCAACAACTTAGTCGGCCAAAAATATAAAACATATTTTCAATGTTGGGCCAAATTTACAAATAAATTTGCAATGTGAATTCACCAAGGTCGGCAACAACATAGTGGAGACCCAAATTAACAACTCCAACACAAGAAGACTTTAATTAATTTCACCTCGAAAATACACAACATGCTACAACCATCATGTCGGCCAAGAACATGAAAAACTGAACATATAGAGAAAAATATTCAACCACGAGCACATCGATCAATGTGGATGTACCTCAAAGATAGAGCATGATCTAGAACCATCCATGAGCACCAAGAAACAATAGAGAAGCATTTGCATCAATAGAAATTACCCGAAACACATAAACTTCACTTAGGAACACTGACATAACCCACATAAATACTATCAGAACACAAGTGTTCATAGCACGATCAAATCTTCACGCGGACCTTTGAAACTTTTGGAGGATGGACTAGATACACTCAACAATAAACTAATTAATCCATAACAACTGATCTTCAATGTACAAAACAAGACACCTTCATGACCTTCACAATTCCACTGGGAACCTAAAACACTTTCTTTTACAATTTTATCAATATCCTCAACATATACAATATTCAATACATCAAATACTAATAGTGTTTACATCAATGAAAACCACATATCAGCAACATAATCACAGCATCCAACAATCTCCCCCTTTGGCATTGATGTAAACATGTGATGTGAAAAACACCATCAACCCAACTCTCAATCAACACTTACTCCTTAGATTTTGAGTCTTCTTCCTTGACCTCTTCTGCATGAACTTCTCCCTACAAGACTCTTTACTCCAGGTAAGAAACAATTTTTCACATTACTCTTCTCCCCCTTTGACATCAATGGAAAAGATAAGCATTATCTCTCCACATACAAGCTTTGAACCACATATCTATACATCTGACTACTCCCCCTGAGTAGCATCCACAGAGACATCAATCTAGATTAGAATATGATCATGAAATGTATGGATTGATTTAAATTAATGCATCCTCAATTTATATTAGGAGGGGTAATCACCCCTAGCATTCCTCTAAGATACTCAAAAGTATCCTTCGACAATGGCTTAGTTAAAATATCTGCAATTTGTTCTTTGGTAGGCACATACTCCAGTCTAACTTCTTTCTCACTTACTTTCTCCCTCAAAAAGTGAAACTTGATTGATATATGCTTGGTCTTATAGTGTAGCACCAAATTCTTTGATATGTTGATTGCACTTGAGTTATCATAGTATATGGAAATAGGTTCATCATATACTACTATGATATATTTCAACATCTGTTTCATCCACATCACTTGAGTACAGTTGTTTGCAATAGCAATATACTCTGCCTTAGCAGTAGATAGAGAAATGGAATTATGCTTTTTACTCAACCAAGACACCAGATTCTTCCCTAAGAAGAAGGCACCACCACTAGTACTCTTCATGTCATCTACATCTCCTACCCAATCCACATCTGTATATGCATTCAAAGTAAGATCATCATCCTTAGGATACCAAAGCCCAAAATCAATTGTTCCTTTTAGATATCTGAAGATTCTCTTTATAGAAGTCACATGAGACTCTTTTGGATCAGCCTGAAATCTAGCAACCATACATACATCATTCATAATGTCTGGTCTAGTCTGAGTTAAGTATCTAGCAATCTTCCAATCATTGATATGTATCTTGTTTTATTTTCCTTAGGAGAATTATCATTATGTGTTAACTTAAATCCGATTACCATGGGAGTACCAACTGGTTTTGAGTCATCCATGCCAAACTTCTTCAGTAGTTCTCTCACATATTTGGACTGAGATATGAAAATCCCTTTGTCTAACTAAGTAACTTGCAATCCTAGAAAGAACTTCATCTCTCCAATCATACTCATCTCAAATTCATTCTTCATTTCATCAGCAAACTTCATACATAGATTATCATCTCCTCCAAAAATAATGTCATCAACAAAGACCTCAATAATTAACTCTTTGTCATGATCCAACTTGAAATACAAGTTGTTGTCAGTAGTACCTTTATTGAATCTAAGCTTCAGTAAATATTTTTCCAGTCTAGCATACCAAGCTCTGGAGGCTTGCTTGAGTCAATATAGAGCTTTCTTCAATCGACAAACCATGTTTTGATTATCAATCAGTTGAAATCCATCTGGTTGTTCAATATATACTTCTTCTTCTAACTCACTATTTAGAAAAGTTTACTTCACATCCATTTGATAGACCTTGTAGTTCTTATATGCAACATAAGCAATAAATAACCTTACAACTTCAATTTTGGCAAGAGGGGCAACGGTTTCTTCAAAATCAATACCTTCCATTTGTGAATACCCTTTACATACCAGTCTTGCTTTATTCCGGACCACTTCACCTTGTTCATTCAGCTTATTCCAAAAGACCCATTTAGTACTAATTACATTTTTATCTTTTGGTCTTGGAACAAGTATCCATGTATTATTCTTTTCAATCTGCATTAATTCTTCCTTCATAGCTTCCATCCACTATTCGTCATTGCAAGCTTCATTGACATCTTTAGGTTCAATCTTGGAAATCAAGAAATATTCTTCTGCAATCTTTCTTCTAGTTTTCACACCTTTATTCTTGTCTCCTATAATTTGATTTTTAGAATGATTTAGCTTTACATACTTCAGAGTTTTAGGATTCTCTTGCACTTCTGATTCTTCTGCTCTTTCTTCTGCACTTGCACTAGTCTCTGCTTCCTAACTACCTTGATTTACCAGAACAAAAGGAACATATGGCACAATTTGAAGTCAATTATGTGTTTGAACATTCCTCTCTTTGTTTGTATTGTCTTCATCTGAATCATATCCACAATATCTGGATGATTTAGTAGAATCCTCATCAACTCTGACATTTGCACTCTCAACCATTTTTCTCAATCTTTTGTTATAGCACCGGTAGGCCTTGCTTCTAGTAGAGTAACCTAGAAAGATTCCTTCATCACTTCTTGCATCAAACTTTCCTATATTGTCATCTCTCTTGATGTAGCATTTGCTTCCAAAGATCTTGAAGTACTTAATAGTAGGCTTATAACCAAACCATAGTTCAAAAGGAGTCTTACCAAAATTACCATTTACATTTACCCGATTTAAAGTGTACACATCAGTGCTTACAAATTCACTCCAGTAGATGTGAGGCACATTTCCTTCCATCATCGTTGTTCTAGCAACATCCAGAACTGTTATGTTCTTCCTCTCTACAACTCCATTTTGTTGAGGGGTTCGGGGAGCAGATAACTATCTTCTGATTCCATTCTCATCACAGAAAGAATTAAAATCCATGGAGGTGAACTCACCACCTCTGTCTGACCTTAAGCATTTTATTTTTAGACCTTTCTCATTCTCTACCATAGCTTTGAAACTTTTGAATTTTTCTAATGCTTCACATTTTTCTCTTAAGAAAGCAACCCATATCATTCTAGAGTAATCATCAATAATCAGCATAAATTACCTTTCACCATGGATACTTCTGACTCTAGAGGGACCACATAGATCAGTATGTATCAACTCCAGTAATCCATTTGAATTATGGTGTTTGCTTTGAAAAGAAACTTTGGTCTATTTTCCCATCTGACACTCCTTGCAAATTGTGCTAGCAGGCTTCACTAGCTTAAGTAGATCTCTTACTGCTTGAGTGGAACTTATTTTGACAATGTTATTGAAATTCACATGACACAACCTTCTATGCCATAACCAGCTTTCATTTACTTGAGCAATTAAACAACTTTCACTAGCAGCATTCAGGTGAAAAATATTACCTTTTATTTGTTTACCTGATGCAATTACATTTCCACAGCTTCCATATATCCTGCATCTTCCATATTTGAATTAAAGATCATAACCCTTGTCCACCATCTTTCCAACACTCATCAGGTTGTGCTTTAAGCCTTCAACATAAATAACATCATTAGTGTTATGCTTACCACCAAGACAAATAGATCATGTGCCACGAATCACACAAGCATTGTTATCTCCAAATATTACAACCCCACAGTCATACTTCTCTAGACTTACAAATTTTATTTTTTCGCCAGTCATATGATGTGAGCATCCGCTGTCAATGACCCACTCATGCTTTTCTTCAATTTGAATTGCAAGAGATTTCTCAATTTTATCAGATTCAGTAGCCACAGAACTATTTCCCTTGATAGCAATGAAAACCCAATCATCTTCATTTCCATTATCTTTATCAGACTCATCATCAATCACTCCTTCTTCAGCAAAGTAGAATTTCTTTTGAAATCTAGATTTGTAAGGCTTAGATCTAGGGAATATTTCAAGACACCTTGATGAAAAATGACCTATTTTACTGCAAGAAAAAACATTTGATAGGCAGCTTTCCTTTATACTTACCTTGTCCTCTACCTTCTTTCTTTACAATCAGTGCTTCCAACTCTTCTACTTCTCTTTCTTCATCTTCAAGTTGTTTCACTTCTTCCTTATATTTGAATTTCTTTCTAGAACTCTCTCTCGGATCATATCTTTTCTTGTTTCTTCCGGATACAGGAGCCTTAAATGTAATTTCAATCTTAGGAACATAATCACCAAATTCGCTCAACTCAAAGGCAACAATTTTACCAATCAATGTATCCCTTGTCACATTCTTCAATGATCTGGTTTCTTCAATAGCATGAGCCTTTTCTTTATAGGAGGGAGGCAATGATCTAAGCACCTTAGCCACAATTTCTTCCTCGTCCAGAATACCACCAGCACATCTAATACCCATCACTAGTTCATTTACTCTCTGCATAAAAGAAGAAATATTTTCATCTTCACCCATCTTCAAATTTTCATATTTTCCTTTCAAACTTTGTAGCTTAGCCATCTTCACATATGTGTCTCCTTCATACAAAGTTTCCAGCTTCATCCACATCTCATGAGTTGTCTTCAGACCTATCACATTTTTCATTTCTAAATTTGTTAGAGCACTTAGCAAAGCTTCCATAGCCCATACATTATTCTCAACCTCTTTAACCTCATCAGTAGTGGAAGGACCACTCATAGGAATAACATATCTATTCTTTGTAATTTTCCAAAAAGGTTCACCAATGCACTTCAAATGACACTCCATCCTAGCTTTCCACAATGAGTAGTTTGTTCCATCAAATCTAGTATTGTCCTTCTTGTATGATGCCATCTTAGATCACCTCAAGCTTTTAAACTTTCTTCAGAGGAACCTACTCTGATACCAAGTGTTGGAAAAACAAGGACAGACAATTGAGAGGGAGGGTGAATCAGTTGTTACAAATTATTTAAAAAATTTCAAACTTGACTTAATCTCAGATTTGATAAATGAATAATAAACCATGAACAATCAACACATCAGAAACACAGAGAACACCAAGATTTTTACGTGGAAACCCTGTTAAGGGAAAAACCACGGTGGAGGTTAGTCCACAATATTATACCCTGTTAAAAGTATAAGAATAATGGGAATGCACATGCATTCAGGCACACTGCCTAGAGCTCATCGCTCAAATACAAAAGAGGACTCACTGTCCAAAGAAAGGTTTGGATTAAAACCATCCAAATTATGAATTGAGAAAATAACTTCTACACAAGCTTGATTACAATTCCAGTTAAGCACAAAAAAACCTTTTTCACTCTTTGCTCAAACTTCTTCACACTTCGCTCAATCTTCTTCACACTATGCTCTGCAATCGAGCAATATTCACACATACACACATAGGAGGACACTGAGCATACTTTACACCAATGAAACAATCGCTCTTATATATCCGCAACATGAGATTACATCAACAACTTAGTCGGCTAGAAATATAAAACATATTTTCAATGTCGGCCCAAATTTACAAATAAATTTGTAATGCAAATTCACCAAGGTTGGCCACAACATAGTGGAGACCCAAATTAACAACTCCAACACAAAAAGAGTTTAATTAATTTCACCTCAAAGATCCACAACACGCTACAACCATCATGTCGTCCAAGAACATGAAAAACCGAACATACAGAGAAAAATATTCGACCATGAGCACATCGATCAATTTGGACGTACCACAAAGATAGAGCACAATCTAGAAACATCCATGAGCAACAAGAAACAATAGAGAAGCATCCACAACAACATAAATTACCAGAAACACATAAACTTCACTTAGGAACATTGACAGAACCCATAGAAATATTGTCAGAACACAACTATTCACAACATGATCAAATCTTCACGTGGACCTCTTAAACTTCCGAAGGATGGACTAGATACACTCAACAATAAACCCATTAATCCACAACAATTGATCTTCAACGTATATAATAAGAAACCTTCATGACCTTCATAGTTCCACTGGGAACCTGTAACACTTTCTTTTACAATTTTCTCAATATCCTCAACATATACAACCTTCAATACATCAAATGCTAATAGTGTTGGCATCAATTATGACCACATATCAACAACACAATCACAACATCCAAAAAAAAAATTCAAGAAGAATGAAGAATGGTGCAGAAACTCGATTGCAAAGAACTGGTTGAAGTTTGAAAAGAAAGGTAAGTCTCAGTTTCCTAATAAACTTAAAAGGGTACATTTTAAAGATGAAATTTCAGAGGATATTACCTTATTGCATCATGTAGTCAAGAATGCATGCTTAGAATCATTTTAGTTTTGGATGTGTCATTTTATTCTGTTGATTTGTAATGAGAATAAATTCATTGACAGGGCTGAAATTATCTATTATCATTTGAATGAGCAATTAATCAATTTCCATCAAACTATTGCATTTCATATGTGCTCATACCTGGTTTATATTTTAGCTAGTCAGGAGGCTATCTAGGCTTGGTTGGAATCACAAGGGTCTCTGATGCCAGATGCACCTGTGTATAGAATTTTTCCACAACTTACTAAGAAGGTTGGAATGGGAAATTATTGTCGTGTCAATGACACATTTTTAATGGGGATTGTAAGGAAAATTGATGGTAACCTCAAGCTCCAAGTTTCACCTGAAGAAGCTACCCTGGTGATGATATTTGGTAGCTTTTTCATTTAGTTCAATAGATTTAATTACCTTAGAATTGAGGATTTCGAGAGAGCTCCATTAAAGTTTCCTCGTTACCCAGGTGATTATTTGATTTTTCTTGAAGTTTGTCGGCAAATGGCAGTTGTAAATGTTAAATACTCTAATATGGGAAAGAATGGTTATTTGTTTCCTTTGTCCATGCCTTCATTCTCTTGCAAAAGTAATAGCACTGCTAGGGGTGTGGAGAAAACCCTGAACGATTTTAAATTCTAGTCTCTTCCTGTAAGAACTCGTTTTGATAGCAAAGGGTATGTCAGACAAAATTTGTATGCAGCTGACAGTTATGAACATCGCCCGGACATTGAATATTTTTGGGAAGACTACTCATATGAAAATGAAGTGTATAGGAGAGGTTTTATGAGATTAACTCTGAAACAAATACAGACCTTTGGTATCTCTTTCAATATTCTAGAAGATGTGTAGGAAGATTTAGTGATCATTGACCCCAAATACCAGGCGTCTATTGTTAAGCCCTCATATAGAATTGACTGGTTAGAGGATGAAATTTCTGATTTAATGGTTTGATATGCTCCTGTTTTAAGGACTTCTGATTGGTTAAATGGAAAATGGCACCAAAGTGTGAGTTCCCCTCAAGAGCCAAGATCTTCACAGAGGAAAGAGCAGAGGACTATGCAAGACTTTGGTGTGAGCATAACAGTTGGAAAATAAACAATGAGATAGTCGAGCACCAACTCACAGTCAGGAGGAGATGGTGAGAGACTAGAGGATGTTGGGTGAAAATTGAAATTAGTTTGTGAACAAGATAATACACCACCCTTTTCCCCTAAGAAGAAGGTTATTCAAGAGAATCTAGAATCTATTGATTCTGCAGGCATTTTCCAGCAGATAATTGAGGAATCTCCTCTCCCCACATTCTTTGAAATTCCTCCTTCCCCACCAAGAGATTCTTCTATTTATGTTCAGTTGGTTGAGAGAGTGGAGAATGTAAGTGTTGAAAGTATAGATGCAGGGGTTGTGGCTACTTCTCTAGCATGGTTTTAAAAGGTCATTGAAAAGAAAAGGAAAAATGTACCCTCAATGACAGTCAAAGTGGATACGGTTGCTATATTGTTGCAGGGTTCCTCAAAACCTAAAAAGGCAAAAAGAATGTCACTAATGATTACAGATACCACTTTTGGGCATCAATTGCTAGAGATTGCTGATCCTACAAAGAATTTAAATGAAAATGAAATAACAGAGGTAGATTATAAAGTGACTCATATTGAGATGGGGCCCTCCTCTTTAGAAATTTATGTTTATCATTCCAATTACTTCATTAATGCATTGATCAAAAGAGCCAAGGAGTAGAGAAAATAAAATCTTCAGTTGTAGTCCAATATTCTTTCTCTGAAAAAAATTATTTCATCATTTTTGACCCCAACCCCTGAGGAAGCTTCCACTTCAAATGTCCAAAGTATTGATTTTGATACTATGCAAAAAGTTAAGAATAATTTGGGATATGCTAAGACTACTAACAAATGGATTGAGGGACTTTATCATGATGGTATTTTCTTCATTCGTAATTTTTTGCAATTTTATATCGATGTGTCTGGTAAAATAAAAGAATTAGTGTCTAAGCTCCAAAAAATTAGAAGAGAGCATAGTAGCACTTTTGTACTTTCAAAAGAAATTACAGAGTTGGCCTCCATGGAGCTTATTTTGTTGGTTGGAGAAAAGATAGTGGATGATCCCAAAGAAATTGACCCCAATTGGCTTGATTCTTTGGAATGGAAGCTATCAATATATGAGGATTATATCAAAGAAATCAACAAAGTATTAGAAAAATATTTTGAAATATTGGTGAAAATAAAGGAAAATTTCAATGCTCTTGAAGTAGACCTCGCTGATGAATTTGATGAGAAAATCCTAGATGTCATAGACATATCAAAGCATTACAAAGAGGTAGGTGATCCTGTAACTTATACTGTTGACTCATTCAGGAAATTGAGCTCTATGCAGACCTATTTGAGCATGTTTAAGTCTGAAAGTGATGATATTTATGAGACACTTGCTAAGTTTGATTGTGCACTATCAAAATGGAGGATGAGATCACATATCACCACAACCCCAGGGAGAAAAATCATCACTACAATTTTCATGAAGTACCATGAATATAGGCAAAGAATAAAGGCTCAAGAAGCATTACACAAATAGCAAGAGGTGGAAGTTGTTGGAGGTGAAAGAACCGGTGCGGAGGTTGCTGATTAGTTTTAATTATTATGCTATTTTCTTTAATTTGGCTCTCGATACTTTAAAAGACTTCTATTTTAATTTATGAAATGGTTGTCTTCAAGAAACAGTTTTCTGGAAATTTTGTAATCTTTAAATATGGTGATGATGTTTGGCTATAGGATATTTTGAGTGAACTTTTTTTTACTCATTAGAGAAAACTCTACTATCTTAGTTTATTGTTCTTCTATTATTTCAATATATAGAAAGACTATGGTGAAATTCATGCAGGCATGATCTTTGTGTTATGATGTATGAATTTATTTTGCTTATGCTAAGTAATTTACCGTTGGATTATCTATTATTGGGGTGATGGATGTGTGATTAGTTTCATTGTCATGGAATGTTTATCTTTGAATTAAGATTTTATGGTGATGGATGCATAGGATTTATTAATATAGTTTCAGTGATTCTGGTAATTAGATCTTCATTATTTGAGTTGCATGATTACCTTTCAAATATTTCGGGTTAAAATCATCTCCTTTCATTTGTTTTCTGGTTAAAAGCAATCTTAATTAAAAATTATTCATTGAATATCTAGATAAGGTAGCTGCCACCTTTTAAAATAAGCAGAGAATCAGTATAAAATACCATTATTACCGATTCAACTGTTGTTACATTTGTCACCTCCATGGGCGTAAGAATATAGATTTAGGTGACTAAACTATTAACTAACAAGTAGTTGATGCTAAGCTGGTACAAAACATACAAACACCCAATGTACCACAAAATCATGTTCAAAGAGCATAGAAAGGCTATGCTTCAAACAACCCACAGAAAAACCAACCCAATTATCAATAGAATAATCAACCCAATTAGCTACAAAACAATCAACTCAGTTATCCTTAGAAAAACCAAACCAATAACCAAAAACAAAATCAAGGACAGGATAATGAAAGAAGACCTCCAAGACAATATGACCAACCCAGAAGGAAATACACCCCATTGGGAGAACCCCTCAAGGTAATCATGCGTAAGTTGGTCCAAAAAAACCTCATCAAAATTAATGAAAAAACAAATTATGAGGAACCTAACTTCAAAACCCCTTTGTATAATGAGAACGACAAATGTGAATTTCATAAAATCAAGGGGCATACCACCAACAATTGCATGAGACTTAAAAACATCATGCAAGACTTAATCAAAAAGGGAGAAGTGGACATAGAACCTTATCTTGAAAATAAAGACCTAAAGATCTACAAGGATCCAATCCCCAACCATTCTAGGGGAAATGACAAGGGAAAAGGTCAATATTACTACAAAGCAAACTTCGCCTATGATGAACCTATAGGAAACATCTCTCACGACAATCATACCATCATGTGGTAACCATATTAGGCGGAGATCCTGCATGTGATGTAATTACCTAAAGGGGGAGAGTAGCAATCCAAGGAGCACCACCTCAATTAAAAGCCACAAGTAATCCATCAAGTGGCTACAACATTGTGGAACAACTCAAGAAAACTCCCACCTTAATCTTCATACTTGATCTCTTAAAACTATCATAGCAACATAAGGAAATCTTGGAGAAAGCTTTTGTCAAAACGTCAATCCCAAATAAAATGAACACTGTTCAATTTCAAGCCATGGTTGGTAATATCACATCCACCCATTATTTAGTCTTTTCTAAGAAAGACCTACAAAAATATTTCCACAATCAAGCTCTCTATTTAGAATTGTGTGTCCACAAACACAAATTCAAGAGAGTATTGATAGATAACGGTGCAGGTCTAAACATTTGTACCTTAAAATTAGTAAAAAAAGGGGATATTATGATGATGTGATAGATAAAAATAAAATTATAACCATCAGAGATTATGACGATATGGAAATAAATTCAAAGGGAACAATTAGACTTCCCATTTAGATAGGACAAGCAATAGCAGAAACTACATGTCAAGTACTGGATCTCGAGCTTCCCTACAACCTTCTCTTGGGTCAACCATATATCCATGCTTTAAAAGCAATCCCTTCCACATTCCATCAATGCTTGAAATTTCCTTATAATGATAAGGAAGTTACCATATATGTCGACCCTAAACCATTTCATTATTGTGCCAAGTTGGAAGAAAAATATAAAAAGATTCTCCAAATATCCAAAAACAATATATCGTTTCACTCTTTTTTATATGTTGATCCAACATCACTACCTTTTTCCTCCACTGCACCTTCATCAATTGATCCACCTAAAACTAATCTCAAGATCCAAGCACTTTACTGATCACTCTTGAAATACAAATTACTATCAGCAGTACCTTTATTAACTTCAAGCTTCAACAAATACTTGTCCAATCTGGCATACCATGCTCTTGGGGCTTGCTTAATTCCATACAATGCTTTCTTCAACTGGAAAACCATATCTCCCTGATCATTCAATTGAAATCCATCAGCTTGCTCAATATACACATCTTCTTCCAGTTCACCATTTAGAAATTTTGACTTGACATCCATCTGATAAACCTTGAAGTTTTTGTAAGTAGAATAAGCAAGAAATAGTCCCATAGCTTCAATCCTAGCAACAAGAGAAAAAGTTTCTTCAAATTCAATTCCTTCCATATGAGAATATCCTTTACACACAAGTCTTTCTTTTTTTCTAACAACTTCACCTTGCTCATTCAATTTGTTCTGAAAGACCCATTTAGTTCCAATTACATTTTTTTCCTTAGGTCTAGGAACAAGAATCCATGTACATCATTCTTCTCAATTTGCAATAGTTCTTCTTTCATTTCTTCCACCCAATGTTCATCTTTGCATGCTTCATTGACACTATTAGGCTCAATCTTTGAAATCAAACAGTATTCTTCTGCAATTCTTCTTCTAGTTTGAACACCTTTGTTCTTATCACCTATAATCTGATCTTCTGAATGATTTAGTCTTACATACCTTGGAGTCTTAGGGTGTTCTTGAACTTTAGGCTCTTGTGATCTCACTTCTGCACTTTCACTAGTTCCTTCCTCTTAATTTTCCAGATTCACCAGAATGATCTGAACTTGATTTGGAGTCTGAACTTTCTTTCCTTTATCTGAACTGTCATTCTGATCATTTGAATCATATCCATAGGTTTTGGATGGTCTAATTGTGTCTTCATCAACCTTTACATTAGCACTTTCAATTACTTTCCTCAATCTCTTATTGTAGCACTGGTAGGCTTTACTTTTAGTAGAATAACCAAGAAAGATTCCTTCATCACTTCTAGCATCAAACTTTCCTATATATTAATCTCTTTTGATATAGCATTTACTCCCAAAGATTTTGAAGTATCTAACAGTAGGCTTATGACCAAACCATAGCTCATAAGGAGTCTTACCGGTATCACCTTTGACATGTACCCAGTTGAGAGTGTAAATTATAGTACTCACAGCTTCTTTGCAGTACATATAAGAAACATTTCCTTCCAACATCATGGTTCTAGCAGCTTCTTGAATTGTCCTATTCTTCCTTTCCACAACTCCATTTTGTTGAGGGATCCACGAGGCAGATAATTGTCTCTTTATCCAATGTTCTTCACAAAAAGAATTAAACTCACCAGAAGTGAATTCACCACCTCTATTTGATCTCGAACATTTGATCTTTAGACATGTCTCTGTCTCAACCATAGCCTTAAAAATCTTGAATTTCTCTAGGGCTTCAGATTTTTCTCTTAAGAAAGTAACCCAAATCAATTTAGAATAATCATCAATAAGTAACATGAAATACTTGTCTCCTTGTAAAATTTTGACTCTAGAAGGACCACACAAGTTAGTATGCACAAGATCCAACGCTTCATTGGGCAATGCTATTTGCTCCAGAATGAAACTCTAGTTTGCTTCCCTAACTGACATTCCTTGCATATAGTATTAGTAGGTTTTATCAACTTAGGAAGATCTCTCACTGCTTGAGTAGAACTTATCTTGATAATATTATCAAAGTTTACATGACACATTCTCCTATGCGACAACCAACTTTCATCAACTTGAGCAATTAGACAACTTTTACCAATAGCATTTAGGTGAAAGATATTACCTTTAGTTTTTGTACCAGATGCAATCACATTTCCAAAATTCCCCAATATTCTACACTTTCCATTCTTGAATTGAAGATTGTATCCCTTGTCAACCATCTATCCAACACTTAAGAGATTATGCTTCAAACCTTCCACATATAGAACATCATTAGTATTATGCTTACCATCAAGAGAAATGGATCCTCTGCCACGGATTACACCAGCTTTGTCATCACCAAATCTTACAACACCACCATCATAATTTTCCAAGCTCACAAATTTACTTTTATCACCTATCATGTGATAAGAGCATTCACTGCCAATACCCATTCATCTTTTTCTTCAACTTTGGCAGCTAGAGCTTTCTCCACATTTGTGCAACTAGCATATTTAGTAGGTATTGGATCATTTTCCTTGATAGCAATAAACACCCATTCATCCTCACTTAAATTCCCTTTATCAGATTCATCATCTATCACGCCTTCATCAGCAGCATAATAACACTTTCTTTGGAATCTAGGCTTGTTAGGTCTTGGCTTAGGAACTCTTTCTAGACACCTTGAGGAAAAATGACCTATCTTATTACAAGAAAAATATTTAAGAGGAAATTTCCCTTTATACTTACCTTCTCCTCTGGCTACCCTCTTGATAATAAATGCTTCAAGCTCATCTAGTTTTCTCTCTTCTTCTTCAATCTCTCTAATTTCTTGCTCATACTTGGACATTTTTCTAGAATAAATTTCTCCCAGATCATATCTATGCTTATCTTTTCCAAAGATAGTAGCTTTGAATGTAGATTTTTTCTTAGGAAGAGATTCACCAAACTCACTTAACTCAAAAGCAGTAAGCTTACCAATCAACATGTCTCTAATTACATTTGTCACAGTCTAGATCTCCTCAATAGTAGTAGCTTTGTGTTTGTACGAAGAAAGCAAGGATCTGAGCACTTTAGTAACAATCTCTAATTCTTCCAATGTTCCACTAGCACATTTGATACTACACACAAGTTCATTCACTCTCTGCATAAAAGAAGTGATGTTCTAATCTTCACCCATTCTCAACATTTCATATTTCCCTTTCAGGCTTTGCAGCTTAGCAATCTTCACATGGGTATCACCTTCATACAAAGTTTCCAACTTTTTCCAGATCTCATAAGCAACCTTCAACTCCATTACATTTTTCATCTTGAAATCAGTCAGAGCCCTCAACAATGCTTCCTTAGCCTTGATATTATACTCGACTTCCTTAATCTCTCTTATAGTAGAAGGACCACTCTATGGGATGATATACCTATTGTTTGTAATTGTCTAGTAAGGTTCACCAATGAATCTTAGATGAAACTCCATTCGAGTCTTCCATAGAGAATAATTAGTTCCATCAAATCTCATACTATCCTTCTTATATGTCATCATCATGAATCACCTCAAGCTAGTAAACTTCTTCCAAGGAACTTGCTCTGATACCAATTATTGGTAACACAAGGGTAGACAACTGAGGGGGAGGGTGAATCAGTTTTTGCATAAATTATACTTATTAAACTTATTAAACTTATTCTTACATATTTGATAAATAAACATGAAAGCATAAACCATCACCACATAAAAAACACACATAACACAAAGATTTTTTACGTGGAAACCTTGTTAGGGGAAAAACCACGGTGGAGGTTAATACATAAGATTATACTCTGTTAAAAGTATTATAAATGGGGAATGCACATGCATTCAAGCACACTGCCTAGAGCCCACTGCTCAAATACAAAAGGCTTACTGCCCAAAGGAAGATTCATCGTCTTACAGTCACATTCGGATTACATATAGAAGATTTTGAACTGAGAAAATAACATCTTCTAATGCCTGATTACAGTTCTGGTTAAGCACATAAACACTTTCTTCTACTCACTCTTCTTCACACTTTACTTCTTCCTTTGAAATATTAGAACATTATTCGTACACAACACTCAGCATACATCACACACCATGCCTTCAAATGGTATAAAAAATTGATCATATATATCTGAAACTAAGGATAACATCAAATACATGTCGGCCCAACAAAATATAAAATGTGTACAAATTGTCGGCCCAAATCAATAAAAAATTATCAATGCACACCTAGAAATGCACCCTATGCCAAGTTATGAGAACTAAGCTTTCTGGTGAAACATGGGATCATTTCAAGGCTGTGGGTCACCTGAAGTTGAAATGAACCTCCGGAGAAGGTTGGCTTCCTTTGGGTACCACCTAAACTAATGATCTTTGTGAGGTAAAGGGAGAAGAAGTGCATACAAAATGAAACTATACTGAACTATTCCTATGGTGATACACCGAGTTGATAAGAAATCATGAAATGAAAACAAGATGCAAACACACTGAGGAAACTAGACTGCAACTATTTTACTTACTCAACATAATCCCATTAGACTTATTCATCACTCTTGACAGGTTTGATCTACATACATATCTCAAGAAGGAAGAAACAAACTTCACAACTTTGTGGTATGAATACAGATTTAGTAAAAACACTGTTAAAGAAATACATACATAAGCTAACATATAGAAATAAGAGTGGTAAAAGCATTAGTACTTGTTTTCAAGGTGACTCTGTTTTGCATTCCAGATTTCAGTTGGGTTACAAAATATACATCAGCTGAGAAAGGATAGATAAAAACCACTAGCTCTTCTGGATGCATAGTTTGAACTATTTACAAAAAAGGCAAAAAATGCCTTATATATCAAACTGTGTCAGCCCCTTAGGGCTTACAAAATATTAGTCCCCGGAAAAGATCTCTCCTCAGATCTTTTTGACTGAATTAAATGCAAGACCCTGCGTGTCCATGACGGCCAAGATTCACCCAGAGAAGCCTTCTTCAAATATTTCATAGCTACCGCATTCATTCTGATCCTGGCATCGTGTCCTGTTCGAACCACTTCGGCTAAATGCTTTGAATGCCCTAAGCTCACAACAGATAGGTGTTGCATTCATCTCGTTGACATTCTTCATTTTGATCAGACTGCCACGGCTCACCTCAGCTCCTTCTGGTTGGTTGAGCGTATTCCACGTAGACTCTATAGGCGGTCAAAACTCTTTTGAAAAGAATTGCATCTCGGCGAGACACTGAAAGTCTCTCACTAATGCGATTATGCCCTCTGAAACTATCGGCACAATATGCAACAGTCGATGAGAGTCTTGGAAAACTTAGGAGTCATGTTGATATTGCCAAAACATCGGCAAGTCAAATGGCATCGGGGAGAATTCATAGTGAACACCACTGAGTTATACCGATGACGCTTTATTGGGCGATTCCATCGCTGTCGGCGAGAGATCATACGTTCGAGGAGACATCTTAGCGAACCTTCTTGACACGGTGAGCACACTGGATGTCAGCAAGAGATACCAGGTCGACGAGACCCTTCAACGAGCTCCATAGGTCACCCCGAGCCTCGCATTTCTGTTTATGAGTCACACACTTGGTCGCTAGGACCATACATCGAACGCCTTGTCTATCGGCAAGTTCTTTTTCCTGTCGCTGAGACCTCCGGGCGAAACCATCGCTTTTGACTCAGGCTCCAAGATCCCATTCGGTAAGACATTTATGCATCAGTGAGATGTCTTACCGAAGCTTCATTATTTATCATTAAGCTCGGAGTCGGCGAGACATGCTCCTGTCAGCCAGACCTCTCGTCGGGCTCCTTATCTCTCGATGATGAGCTACTTTCTCTTCAGTCAGGGAGACATCGCAACCTCGGTGAGACCTCAGGGAAAAAACACAATGTTATACCGAAGTCAATCCACTTCGGCAAGACTTCAAAAGTTGTTAGGACCTTTTTGTGAAAGCACAATCTCTTGGCGAGCTCGGTTCATTTGCTGTCAGCAGGACTCCCTTAGTTCGTCGAGACATCTTGTAGAATTCCTTTCCTTTTGGTGAACTCCTTCCGTTTCAGGAGGCTCTACTGGTCTGTGAGACCTTTGCCGATGAATATTCCTATGTCGCCAAGACTTTCCCATGTCGGCAGGACATCTTAGCGAGCTTCTCGTGTTACACCGAAGGCGCCAGGCATGTCGGTGTGACCTCTCATTGTCGAAGAGACCTCCCGCTGAGCTCTCGTTTGTTTAGTGACGTTGCTTTCCTTCGGCGATGATGCATGAAATAACCCTCAATGGAGATATCCATTTTGGTCGTTATGAACATCTACAACATAGGTGCCTTGCCTGATTGAGCCTGAGGGTGAAAATTAGGTAACATTTCTGGCGACCTTTGCTGGATTTTTTCCTATTGAACATGAAGACTAGTAGTCTAGGCTTATCCATTGGGCATGGAGTCGTTAGGAGGCTTAGAAAACAAACAAAAATATCAGCTTTGCACATGGCCGCCACACGCTTGAGATCCACAGGACACAATAGATTGTCGAAAGAAAAACAAAACAAGGGAAAACGAAAGAGAAAAATTGTGCCATCACAACACCCAGGAAATAGAGAATAACTAACCTGAAGCGCAGAAGCACTTATTGAAAACGTAAACCTAAACTAATATGTACAAAAGAGGTATTTCTTCAAACTTGAAAACAGGGCTTAAGGTGTATCCCATTGACTGGGATAGGGAGCACTTCCCCTTCTATTGTAGCCAGCTGATAAGCATTGTGCTCCTTGCAGTCTCTGATAATGAATGGGCCTGTCCACATGTCAAACTTGGTGTGATGGCCTGACCTGCTTTTCAGAACATCCCATTTGAGCACGAGGTCTCCCACCCTAAAAATTTTCTTTGTAGCCCTTCTGTCAAATGTTTTCTTTGTTTGGATTTGATGATACTCCAAATCCTTCATTGCTTTGTCCCTTAACTCCTCAAGTTCCATGAGCTCTGCATATCTCACAGAAATTGGGTCTTGTTCCTCAGACATCTCCAATTGATGTATAATGTCAAGGGCTGGGAGCTCCATAGACAAGGGCAATCTTGCCTCCCTGCCATAGACTAACAAGTATGGTGAGTTACCAATAGACCTCTTAGGAGTCACTCTGTCTACCCACAGTGCATTCTTTAATTTAGTGTGTCAGGTCCTTTGGCTATCCTCCATTGTTCTTTTGATAATCCTGATGAGATTCTTATTTGTGCTTTCAGCTAGGCCGTTACCCTGAGGGTAATAATTTGAGGATGTATTTAGATGAATACCCTATTTAACAAACCAATCATTTAGTCTTAATCCCACAAATGCGAGAGAAGTATCAGATATGATAGAGTCAGGGACTCCAAATCTAGTGACTATATCCTCATAGAAGCTCAAAACTGAAGACTCTTTTGCCTCTTTCTAAGCTATTGCTTTTGTCCATCATGTGAAATAATTTGTAGTAGTCAACGCCCACTTATGGCCAGCACTAGATGGTGGGTTGATGGGCCCAATGAAATCAATACCCCATCTCATGAAGGGCTGCTCCACTTGAATAGGGTGTAGAGGCATAGCAGACAACTTTTCCTTTCTTGAGAATAAAGCACATTTGATACACTTTCTTGACCAGGAATATGCATCTTTGAACAAGTTGGGCCAGTAGTAACCAACTCTCATGATTTTCTAGGCAGTAGTTCTTGGGGCAAAGTGACCCCCTACAGCTCCATCATGAAACTCATGAAGTACCTTTTCAATCTGATCATTGTGAATGCATTTTAATAAGACACCATTCAGATCCTTTTTGAAAAGAACATTGTTTACCAGTACATACGGTATGGACTGCAATCCGAAGTATCTTCTTTTAGCTCTGTTTAATCCTAATGGGCATGCACCAGTTTGTAGGAATTGGGTCATATCTTGAACCCAATTAGTTATCCCCATAGGCACATCATCTTGAGCATTTTGAAGTTCATTTGTATTAGCAAGCACATCATCCTTTTCTAATTCAGTTTTACTGCTTGACCCTGTAGCAAGCTGCTCACAAAGACCTTTACCTCTAACCAGTTTGGTGATCTTAATATCTACATCATACTCTATGACCTTGGTGATCCATCCTGCTCTTTTGTCATTCAAATATTTTTTCAACAGAAACTCCTTCACACTTGAGTGGGCAACCAGAATATGAATCTTATTGTTTGACACTAGAGGCTTGAATTTCTTTAAACTTCTAATCATGGAGAGAACATGATTCTCAACAAATGAATACCTCTCTTCGTAATCAACAAGTATTTGACTAAAGAAAGCTATGGGCTATTCTGAATTGTCACTGTTTTTCTGTACCAGCATAGCAGAGATTGAACTAGTGCTTCCAATAGCATACAAAAGGAAATCCTTGGGGAAATCTGGATTTACCAATGTCGGGGAAAACACTAAGTCCTCTTTAATTTCTTCAAAACTGTTCTTGGCACCTTTTGTCCAATTGAAAACCGCGCTCTTTTTGAGCATGGCAGTCAAGGGTTGTAACAGGTTTGTAGCATCAGGGATGAATCTTCTCAAAAAGTTGATTTGGCCCAAAAAGCTTCGTAGACCCTTCTTGTGATTTGGTAATGGCAACTCAAGTATGGCTCTGACTCTTTCAGGGTCAATAGTAATTCCTTGCTTTGACACTATGTGTCCTAATAATTTCCCTTCATGAACAACAAAGATACTCTCTCTTGGATTGAGAGAGATACCAAGCTCTCTGCATTTTTCAAAAACTTGCCTAAGATGTAGCAAATGTTCATCAACATTCTTAGAATAAACTATAATGTCATCTAGATAAATCAGTATAATCTTATTTATCAAACCTTGAAATTCCATGTCCATGGCCCTCTGAAATGTGGCACCAGCATTGGATAAACCAAACGACATCCTTTTGTATGCCATGGTGCCCCACTTAGTTGTAAAATCAGTTTTGAACTGATCCTCCTCTTTAACTAGCACTTGATTATAGCTCAAAAATCCATCTAACAAGGAAAATCTTTCAGAACCGACAACTACTTGTAGGATTTGTTCCATGGAAGGCAGCAGGTAATGATCTTTCAAAGATGCTTGGTTAAGATCCCTAAAATCTATGCAAAGTCTTATTTCACCACTTTTCTTCCTAACTGGAACAAGATTAGAAACCCAGGAGGTGTGTTTAATTGGAAAGATGATACCCCCTTCAACTAGTTTGGTCAGCTCTCTAATCATTAAGGGCTCAAGCTTAGGATTCAAGGGCCTTTGTTTTTTCCTTACTGGGTTAGCATTAGGTTCTAACTCAAATGTGTGTTGAGCAGTATGAGGATCAAATCCTTTCAAATCTAAATATTCTCAAGCAAAGACATCATAGAATTCTTGACATAAAGCAACAAAAGATTGTTTATCTTCATGTGAACAATTTTTTCCTATCTTAAGGAGTTTACCTTTGAAAATCTCCAGTTCTTCATAATGTTCTTGTTTGGTTTGCAAGCCAGCTTTACCCTTTTTAAGCTGATCATCAGTACTGAAAATCAACTCTAAGGTAACAAGACCTTTGGGTAGCTTATTTGTCCTCAGCTGTATGACTTGATCATCATACTGCTGCTTGAGTTTTGCTTGATTCATCATGGAGAACTGATCTTCTTCGAGCAAGAAAGAAAGGATCTGCTCATCACTGTCAAAAACTTGCCAGTGAAGGTTGTTATTGGGAATTGATGGTCTGACTACAACCTTTACATACTGTTGCACTTTCTCTTTTCTAATTTCATCTGGAATATCAAATTGTACCCCAATGGCTGCAAGCCTATCTGCATGCTTGTTCTGATTTCTTGGAATATATACTAAGTTAAAGGCATCAAAATCCTCAAGCATGTTCCACACTCTATTTCTATAAGACTTTAGTGCATCATTTTTAGCAACATTCAGGCCTCTTACTTGATTAACAATTAGCTTGTTGTCCCCATAAACCTTCAAGCGGGTAATTCCTCTCTTCCTTGCCCATTCAAGACCTTGAACAAGGCCCTCATACTCAACAATATTATTAGAACATGCAAAAGCAAAATGGAATGCAGAAAAATATTTATCACCCCACGGAGATATAAGCATTGCACCTCCTCCAGCGCCATTTTTGCTTCTAGAACCATCAAAATACATCTCCCATAATTCATTCTGATGTTTCAGTAGCTGGCCTGGATCCTTTTCAATGTTAGGAATCTCTGCATTAGGTTCAAGTATGACATAGTTACCCATGCCAGCATCTCGAATGAGGTGTTCAGGACTGTCCAACACATTTTCAATTGCCCATTCATGTAGAAGTACATCAAGAACAACTTCTGCTTGAAGTTGTTGAGTGGTAGCTAGCTCATTGTCAGTAAAAGCAACACAATTTTCATTTGTAGCAGAAGGAGCAGCATTGATGGGACTTGGGTTATATGGCTCAATGTGATCCTTGGCCAACCTTTCAGATTTAATGGTAACCTTGGTTCCATATCTTGTTCTAAATAGCATATGTGACCAATTAGCTGACACATAACCACTTATCTTGGCTGTAAAGTCTCTTGATAAGCACAAGGAAAAGAAAGGTGGAAGGTCTATGATACATATGTCTTGGGGAACTGAAAAGTTAGGACAAGCACGAAAGGTGAGACTCAAATCCTTAATGATGCCCAGTGTATTAACGAAGGTACCATCCAATTGGATTACCCCTTTTTTTAAAGGCTGATACTTTAGCCCAAGCTTGTCAGCAATCTGCTTTGGCATTATAGAGCTACTAGCTCCACTGTCTATCATACAGTTATGAACTAACTTATCACCAATGATCACTGACACGTAAAAGGGAGGTGGTTTGACTTCTTTTCCTACCTCTTTGCTTGGCTGCTTATCATTTTCTTGAGGATTATTTGTCAAAACAGTCCTATCTTGACCTATTGGAAACTCAGATTCATCAGACATTTTCAAACTTGTCAAGGCTAACTGTAACATATCCTTTTGACCTAGGATGACTAATGAATCCCACATAGACATCATTACATTTTTTCTTTTCATACTATCAAGAATGTTAAAAGGTACAACTGGGTTTACTTTATTATGTACATTTACGCTAGTGTGATCAGCTTGTAAGTGTGGCTGCTCCCTCAGTGGGAGTTGTTGATTTCCTTGTAAACCACTAGTCACTTGAGATGCAGATGGTTCAACAGCTGATGCCTTTCCTTTGTTGGCTACATGATCAAGCTCAAATGCTCTCTTTTTTGCCCTAGTGTTAGCTGCGACTGAGGAATTATCCACATTCAACCCACAAAATTCTTCACCTTGCCAGTTGAGTAGGGTAGCATCATTTGAAAACTAATCCTGGTGTTGTGAAGATGGCTCATTAAATGCACTCTGTTGTGAACTTGAGGCATTTTGTACCATAAGTGCCTGATTGATGAGTCCATTTGAGCAAGTGGCTTGATTGTGGGGCTGGTTGTAAGGGTAGCACCACTCATAATCGGTTGCTAAGTTGTTTTGAGTAGGAACCAGGTCCTTGACTGCACTAACAGGTGTTGGAGCATAGGCCTGATAAAGGCTTGTATTCACATTCTATCTTGGGCCCTGGTAATTTCTCTGGTAGGCTTGTCTATTCCCCTGGAATTGTTGTTGTTGACCTTGAAAAGGCTGACTTGAGGCCTGATTCTGCTGCTAATAAAGCCTAGATTAGGACTGTTGTTTTTCCAAGTTCACCAACTTGTTACCAAAAGTCTGTAAAATACTTTTGATCTCTTGTAACTCCTGTGATGGGCCTGAAGCAACACTTTCTTATTTATCAATGGCTAGAACAATAGCTGGCAATGTTGGTACAGCTGGTAAAGGTGTGAAAGGCAGTATTTGCAAAGGAATGTTTGCACAAATTTCTAGAAATATAGGCATTGGAGGCCTAGGAGCGAGTTTTCCAGCTTGTATTAAGTTGTTCTCAGCTCTGATTGCTATTTTGAAAGCATCTGGCAAAGACACTCCTCCCATTGACTGTATCATGACAGCTATATCATTGTTAAGAGCCCTCAAAAAGTATAAAAATGCTTATTCTGGAGGTGGCCTCACCGTTGCAGGGATTCTATCCCAGGTTCTCTGAAATATGAAGTTGAATTCATTCATCTGCTCTTGTGGAGCCCTCTTAATTTTAGTCAATTGTTCCAATAAAGACAAGTTGTCAGACCTGTCTTGAAATTTTTTGTGCAACTTGTCTCAAATTTTTTCCCATGTTGCAATTGAACTTACTGGTAGGCTCCTATACCATTGCATAGCTCTTCCTTTCAGTGAAGCAACTAGTAATCTCACTGTAACATCCTCTTGGGTTATGTGATGGACTCCACATAACGAAGCCACTTCTCGCATGTGTTCAATTGGGGTAGTTTGGTCTTCCCCTATGAAAGTTGGAAGACTCTTCAAGGCTTCCATTGGAATATCATTGTGATGTGCCAAATTCAAGGGGCTCCCTCCATTAAAAGCAACAAAGGGTTGATTTCGTGGAGCAACCATTGGAGGTGGCTGAGGTGGATTTACTGGTGCAGCAAGGTGAGATCCCACAGATGGAGGGGTAGACTGAGCTCTTCTAGAATAGATGACTGTTGCTCCTCCCCTTTCTATTGTTCTACCTTGTCTTCTTGCTGGTGATAGTTGCCAGTACTCGAAAGAACCTGAGGTACTTCTTGTCTGAATTCTTCTCATAAACTGAAGAAGGCGTTGATTCTGAAGTTCTTTCCTCTTTATGGAGTTGCCAAGTATACCAAATGACTTCTATAAAGTCTGGAATTCGCTGGTTGCATACTAAACTAGCAGTTCAATTTAGTTGATGTCCCACCGGGCATGCCAGAAACTGTTGTCACCTAGAAATGCACCGTATGAGAAGTTATGAGAACTAAGCTTTCTGGTGAAACATGGGATCATTTCAAGGCTGTGGGTCACCTGAAGTTGAAATGAACCTCCAGAGAAGGTTGGCTTCCTTTGGGTACCACCTAAACTAATGATCTTTGTGAGGTAAAGGGAGAAGAAGTGCACACAAAATGAAACTATACTGAACTATTCCTATGGTGATACACCGAGTTGATAAGAAATCATGAAATGAAAACAAGATGCAAACACACTGAGGAAACTAGACTGCAGCTATTTTACTTACTCAACATAATCCCATTAGAATTATGCATCACTCTTGACAGGTTTGATCTACATACATATCTCAAGAAGGAAGAAACAAACTTCACAACTTTGTGGTATGAATACAGATTTAGAAAAAACACTGTTAAAGAAATACATACATAAGCTAACATATAGAAATAAGAGTGGTAAAAGCATTAGTACTTGTTTTCAAGGTGACTCTGTTTTGCATTCCAGATTTTAGTTGGGTTACAAAATATACATCAGCTGAGAAAGGATAGATAAAAACCACTAGCTCTTATGGATGCATAGTTCGAACTATTTACAAAAAAGGAAAAAAATGTCTTATATATCAAACTGTGTCGGCCATATATCAAACTGTGTCAGTCCCTTAGGGCTTAAAAAATATTAGTCCCCGGAAAAGATCTCTCCTCAGATCTTTTCGACTGAATTAAATGCAAGACCCTGCGTGTCCATGACGGCCAAGAGTCACCCCAGAGAAGCCTTCTTCAGATATTTCACAGCTACCGCATTCATTTTTATCTTGGCATCGTGTCCTGTTCGAACCACTTCAGTTGAACGCTTTGAATACCCTGAGCTCACAACAGATACGTGTTGCATTCATCCTGTTGACATTCTTCATTTTGATCAGACTGCCATGGCTCGCCTCAGCTCCTTCTATTTGGTCGAGCGTATTCCATGCAGACTCTATATTCGGTCAAAACTCTTCTGAAAAGAATCTCACCAATGCGATTATGCCCTCTGAAACTATCAGCACAATATGCGACATTCGATGAGATTCTTGGAAAACTTAGGAGTCACATTGATATCGCCAAAACATCGGCAAGTCAAACGACATCGGGGAGAAGTCATAGCTAACACCACTGAGTTATACTGATGTCACTTTATTGGGTGATTCCATCGCTGTCGGTGAGAGATCATACATTCGGGGAGACATCTTAGCAAACCTTCTTGACGCGGCGAGCACACTGGATGTTGGCAAGAGATACCGGGTCAACGAGACCCTTCAGCGAGCTCCATAGGTCACCCCGAGCCTTGCATTTCTATTTATGAGTCACACACTTGGTCGCTAGGACCATACGCCGAACGCCTTGTCTTTCGGCTAATTCTTTTTCCTGTTACTGAGACCTCCTGGCGAAACCATCGCTTTTGACTCAGGCTCCAAGATTCCATTCGGTAAGACATTTATGTGTCGATGAGACATCTTACCGAAGCTTCATTATCTATCACTAAGCTCGGAGTCAGCGAGACAAGCTCCTGTCGGCCAAACCTCTTGTCGGGCTCCTTATCTCTCAGCGATGAGCTACTTTCTCTTCAGTCGGGGAGACATCGCCACCTCGGTGAGACCTCAGGAAGAAAACACAATGTTATACCGAAGTCAATCCACTTTGGCAAGACTTCAAAAGTCGTTAGGACCTTTTGGCGAAAGCACAATCTCTTGGCGAGCTCGATTCATTTGCTGTCGGCAGGACTCCCTTAGTTCACCGAGACATCTTGTAGAATTCCTTTCCTTTTGGCGAACTCCTTCCGTTTTGGGAGGCTCTACTGGTCAGTGAGACCTTTTCCGATGAATATTCCTATGTCGCCAAGACTTTCCCGTGTCGGCAAGACATCTTAGTGAGCTTCTCTTGTTACACCAAAGGCACCAGGCATGTCGGTGTGACCTCTCATTGTCAAAGAGACCTCCCACCGAGCTCTCTTTTGTTTAGTGACATTGCTTTGCTTCAGCGAGACATCCTGACTTCGCCCAGACCTCACACCAAGGTCTTTTTACTCTTCCAAGTTGCTCACTTGTCGGCAAGACAACACTGAGTCGGGGAAACCTTTCTCTGACTTGGAATGTTATACTGAGGCTTCCTTAGTCGGCGAGACCCCACTGGGTCGCTGAGACATTCTGTCGAATTCCTTGTCTTTCGGCGAGCTCTTTTTCCTATCGCTGAGACCTCCTTCATTCACCGAGACATCTTTTAGAATTCCTTCTCCTACGCCGAGAGCCTTAGAGTCAGGGAGACCTTGAGAAGTCACCGAGACTATACCCCGAAAGGAAAACCTCCGCCGAAAAGCATATCCTTTTATCACTGGGACGATGACCAATGTCTTGTCGAGGCTTTAGTTCATTCACTTCAGCAAGAGACAAAGGTTTCACCAAGACATTGTGGCGAAACCACTTCCTTTGGCCGAGATCCCTTCGTTCGCTGAGACATGGCCATGTCGGCAAGACCATAGGGCGACAGCTGGAAACTATACCAAATTCAAATGTTGGGGAGACCTTCTGCATTCGGTGAGACCCTGAGGTGAAGGGACCAACCTTTGCCGAGAGCCCTTCCATTGTCGCCAAAACATGTCGGGTCACCGAAACCTCTTAGCGGGCTCAAAGACTTACCCTGAAGTGTCCATCTGTTGCCAAGAGTTATACTGAAGACGTCAACTCCATCGACAAGACATTCCATCCTCGCTAAGACTTCTCTGTGAGACTCTTTGTTACCCCAAACGAATGCAGTCGATGTGACTTTGCCTCTTCGCTGGGACCTTTCACCGACTATGTTTCTTCCGGCGAGAGCTTCCCCGATGACTTTAAACCAACTGTTGTCGGCGAGACTTTGCCTCTTCGATGCAACCTTTCACCGAGCGTCATAAGTTATCCCGAAGCCCGTGGTTGCCATGAGTCTCCCCGACTGACGATTGAATGGCCTATCGGCCAAAGATCCCGACGCAATAAGAGGTCATACCGAACCCTTCCTGTCACAGCGATAGGCTCTACAACTTCGTTCGGCAGAACAAAAACTAGGTCACAGTGACCTGTTCAAAAGGGAAAGTATCAAAGTAGCCAGTCGGCCAGACAGTGAAGATGTCATATCGACCTGGCCCTAATGGAGGTTGAGCCTGTAACTATTGAAGCATATTTCCAACAAAGCAGGCCTCCCATTGAATTCCCTGTGAAATGTCATCAGATGCATGAAATAACCCTCAATGGAGATATCCCATTTGGCCCTTATGAACATCTGTAACATAGGTGCCTTGCCTGATTGAGCCTGAGGGTGAAAATTAGGTAACAATACCAATGACAAAATACCCTTAATATACCCATGGTTGATAGATTGGTACCAACCGCTTCATGCACCAGTTTTGGACTCATTCTAGAATGATTAGGCTATTGCAGAGTTCATGGGACTTCAAACGGATATACCCCAAGGAGATCATAAGGAAGGGTTTGTAATGGAGCTTGATCAAATGGAATATTTTGGAGGGGAGATTGCATCCTCTAGTCACAAAAATAAACTAAAAATTTTAAAAATAAAAAAGAGATCCCTAAAGAAAACCAAAATGTGGCTTTATCATATCAAGAAAAGAGAAAAGAAAAGGACACATCTGAGGGTGAAAACCTCTCTGAGGTGCCCAAAGATGGAGGATTCAATCTTCCCACCATAGAATATCAAGAAAAAATAGCGATCTTAATTGAAGACTCCAAACCTATCAATGTTGGCGCAACGAAATACCCAAAATAGCATATCATGCAACATCACTTAATCCTGAGGAAAAGGTAAATTTCTCAGCATTTATCAATGAATGTAAAATCAACTTTGAATGGACATATGCAGACATTCCAGGGCTAGATCCAACATTATTCATACATCACCTAGTAGGGTTCCCTAGAGCTAAACCCATCAAACAAAAGCTACGAAAGATGCATCCACAGATACCACTTTTGGTTAAAGTAGAACTTTAGAAACTTTTAGATGTAGGATTTATTAGACCCATTGACTATCTTGAATGGGTATTTAATCTTGTACCAATATCAAAGCCCACTAGGGGCATAAGGATCTGCACAAAATTTTGTAATTTAAACAAGGCTTGCTCGAAGGATGACTTCCCTCTACCTAGCATTGACATGATTATAGACCTAACTGTGGGGCATGAAATTTTGTCACTTATGGAAGGTTTCTCTGGATATAATCAAATCAAGATATCCCCCGAGGACCAACATAAAATAGCTTTCACTTGTGCATGGGGAACCTTTTGCTAGAATGTCATGCCACTTGGTCTAAATAATGTAGGGGCAACCTACCAATGAGAAATGACCACCATATTCCATGATATGTGCCATACCACTATGGAGGATTATGTGGATGACATACTAGAAAAATCCATAAAAAGAGATCATTTGGCTAACCTAGCAAAGGTATTTGACAACCTAGAAGAATACAACTTACACCTCAACCCAAAGAAGTGTGCATTTGGTGTGACTTTTGGAAAACTATTGGGTTACATAGTATCAAGAAGAGGCATTGAGGTGGATCCCACCAAGGTAAAATCTATATTAGAAATGTCTCCTCCAAAAACATTGAAGCAACTATGAATTCTACAAGGTAAGCTACAATCCATCAAATGGTTCATCACACAGTTGGAAAACAAGTGCCATCCATTTACCCATTTGCTAAACAAAGACATAGCATTCAAATGGGATGGAAAATGTGATCAGGATTTCCAAGAGGTCGAGGATTATTTGCTCACTCCTCTAGTACTAATACCTCCAATTCAGGATAAGGCAATGATCTTGTATGTATCTATGACACTAGAAGCATTAGGAGCACTATTAGTAGAACTAGATGATAATAACAAGGAAAGAGCAGTATATTATATCAGTCAAACATTGGTTGGATATGAATTAAACTATAGGCCCATAGAAAGAGTGTGTCTATCTGTGGTATTTTTAGCATAGAAATTGAGACACTACATATTAAACAGACAAGTAAAGATGATATCAAAAGTGGATCCCTTAAAGTATCTATTTTCTAAAGCATCTCTAACAGGGAGGATCATTAAGTGGGTAATGATACTTAGTGAGTTTGACATAGAGTACATTGACATAAAATCATAAAGGGAGAAATCATAACAGGTCAATTAGTAGATGCACCAATGGAAGATCATCAACCTCTAGAAAAAAATTTCTAGATGAAAGCATACTTCTAATTGATCATTCTAGCTATTGGACCTTGTACTTTGACGGGTCCCACACTCAACACATCTCAGGGGCTGGTATCTTATTTCTCACATTGCAGGGAGATAGTATACCTAAGGCTTACAAGATTTCCTTTCCATGTATCAACAACACTTTTGAATATGAAGCACTCATCATAGGACTGAAGATGTTCATAGAATGGAGGATAAAGGAACTACAGGTCTATGGAGACTCCTAGCTAGTCATCAGGAAAGTAAATGACAAATATCAGACAAAGGATAACAATCTTATGCCATACAAAAGAATTGTGGACAGTTTCAAATAATAATTTGTCATCATCACCTTTGAACAGGTTCCCAAGATCAACAACAGAGCAACTAATGCTATGGAAACAATAGGTTCACTCCTCAACATTCCTTCCAAATATGAATTCCTTGTGGAGCAACTGCTTATATTAGCATTTGATATCTCAGAATCAGAACTAGTTTGTGATGTTGTTGGTCCTAACTCACCTTGGTACCAAGATACATTTTCCTATATCCAACATGGACTCATACCTCCTAACTTAATGATAAACCAAAAGAAAACCTTTATCTATAGAACATCTTGATTCACCATCTTAGGAGATACCCTATAAAGACAACGTATAGACAGTACATTAATTTGATGTCTCAACGTGGACGAAGCGCAAACCGCTTTACAAGAAGTGCACGAAGGTATTTGTGGGTCTCTCTCTAGTGGACCTAATCTAGTATAGAAATTATTGAGAAAGGGTATTGTTGGACCTCAATGGAGCAGGAATCCATTCATTTTTCAAGGAAATGTCACCAATTTCAATAGCACAGTGATCTTGTTCATGCACTGAGACAAGAGCTACGACCTATAACAACACCACGGCCTTTCTCATAGTAGGGACTAGACTTGATAGGTAAGATATCTCCCACTTAATCCAATGGGCACAAATTCATTATCACTGCAACTAAATACTTCACAAAGTGGATAGAATAATTTCCATTAACTTACATCATAGGGAAATAGATATCCAAGTTTATCTTGAATTATTTGACCTGTCAGTATGGAATTTTGTAAACTATCATAATGGATAACAAAACCCCATTCAAGAACCAATATGTTCATGAGCTTTTTCAAAAATTTCTATCCAACATCAATTCTCAACACCATACTATCCCTAAGGAAACAGTCAGGCTGAAGCATCCAATAAAACCATTCTAAAAATATTGAAAAATACTATTAATGGTGTCATTCATTATTGGCATTTGCAACTAAACCCAACCTTATGGACTTATCAAACCAACATTCATACACCTACATGTGCCACACCTTTTTCCTTGGTCTATGGATCTGAAGCGATCCTACCTATCGAAGTTGAAATCCCCTCACTATGAGTATCCTTGAAAGGCATGGTCAACAATGAGGAATATCAGGTGTCTAGATTGAATGAGCTACAACTTCTAGATGAAAGACATTTGATCATGTTAAACCATCTCCAGGTTTATCAAAATTGGCTCAAGCAAAGCTACAACAAGAATATTAAAAACATAAACTTTCAAGTTGGTGACCTAGTGTTGAAAGAGAATTAGAAGATCTAACTAAATCAGAATGGGAAGGGGAAGTTTGAACCAAAATGGTTAGGTCCTTTCATCATAATAGCAAGCTATGGCTCGAGAGCATATCAGTTGGCTACTCCTGAAGGAGAACATTTAGCCAAACCTCTGAATAGCAGCCATCTCAAAAGAATTTATACTTGAACACATCAGAATATCCCAAGGAAAAAGAAAAAGAATCAAAAAATCAAAAAGCAAGAAAAATAATAAAGAGAAATAAAACATCCCTTAAGTGAAAACCACTTTGTGGTGCTTCTAGGACAGGTATCATAGTTAAAACCTAGTAAATAAATGTTATGTTTGAATAATACCTAAATTTGTATCTACCAACACTATCTAAAGCATCCACCCATTTGTCCCATAATAAAATGTGCAACCAACCATGGATCGATGACTGATCAAGTGTTGAACCTTGATGCACCATCAAAATCCATCTCCCCTAATAAATATAATTGTTTCCCAAACTGGGGGAAACTTCCTAAATTTGGTAACAAATTGGATCCTTGTACATCCCATCATAGTCGAAAACTATCAAAAAAAAGTCTAGAAAAAAAAACAAAATCAAAATAAAATTCAAAAACATCAAAATCCCAAAAACATTTTTATGCTTTGAGTCAACACCGATCGAACTACGTGGTCTCTGCATGTATAACATAGGCAAGGCTAATCTTTGATCATCCCCCAAGGCCCTAGGTCAGTCCCCTTGGGTGTTTTTTATGGTCTTTAAACTTAATCAAAAACATTCAAAAATTTGGAAAATTCAAAAACATACTCTTAGAAAGCAAGTGAATTACAAGCCTCTGTGTGTATAATGTAGGCAAGGCCATCACTGATGAGCCCTCGATGCCCTAGGTTAGTCCACCACAACAAAGTGAAAATAATCAAATATCTTTCAAAACTCCAAAAACAACTTCAAATAATTCAAAAAAATTACAAAAGGTCCTATATCCATTTTCATGTATTTGCAATAAACTTTCCATTCATAATAAGCAATCATCACCTTCAAATAAAGCAATCGAAAAATTAAAAAATATCAAACATTGAAACTTCCAAAGAAAATATTGAAACGACTTGATTATCATCAGACTAAAATAATGCCTAAGTGTTCAAACTACCTACCTATCGATTATTCATCATCAACATCCTAACATATGTCTTAACGGATAAAACGTTCCTACAATAGACATCACTAAAGGATAACATCTTGAAACATCAAAATAGCTA
The DNA here is from genome assembly GCA_007258455.2 of Sequoia sempervirens. Taxonomy (NCBI): domain Eukaryota; kingdom Viridiplantae; phylum Streptophyta; class Pinopsida; order Cupressales; family Cupressaceae; genus Sequoia; species Sequoia sempervirens. The sequence continues at coordinate 51,813 of VDFB02028462.1, forward strand.
TGGCAATTGATATTGCATGGTTTATATTTTTATGATCTTATCTTTATAATTTATCTTAAATATCACATTCCCAAGATCTCTCAAGTATGTCCATTAAGAATTTAGAGAGGAAGGAATGGAGTATTGATTGTCAATTTCTATTTGTTTTGTTTGTTAGATGTTTTTGTGATACCATCATGAATAATACTTGCTTTGTTCTATGTGTGGAAGTTGTTTTGAGACAATTCATGTAGCAGCTGCATGTTAGGTACTCCATACCTCTATGTGTAACTGGTATGAAATGTTTTGAAACTTCTCACCCATACACTCTAACATGGTTTTCGTATGTCTAGTATGAGCAAGAATATTCTTTGTTTGCAAAGTCAAGGTCCACATAATAGATACAAAGCCACCTCAGTTATCAATATCCTGGTGCATCGTGTTTGATTACTACATCAATAAGGATTGCTAAAGATACGAAGTCTCTATGAAAGAAAAAGAAAACTCATCAAAGACTAACAACGTCAAATTTTCTATCCACCTCTAAATCATACTAACACTTCTAACTAACAGCTCCATCCTGCATCACAATATCATTAGTACCACATGCATCCTACATCCACAAAATCAATGGTACATATCATGACCATAATATAATGAAAAAACATGAGACATAATATAGTCATCCATACATACATCATATATCATCAACCATCACATACATCATTTATCATCAACCATCGTGTACATCATATATCATCATCCATCGTATAGATATATAAATCAAACATCCATCCATAATCGTCTCATAACACATAATAAAGTCGAATCAAAACATGGTATATCTCATATATTATCAAAAATGAGAATTTCATATACATCATCAGGTAACATGTGTGATATCCAAATATATAAAAAATACATATATATGAGGCCTCAGTTGGGCCGTTGAATGTATATACAAAATCTCATGTCTATATAAAGTCTTTGAACCAATAAACATCATATAAGATCATGTACAAGCTCATCCTTGCTTCTCGTCTTAGGATGGAGATCCATGTGGCTATTGGCTCTGATGTGGATAGGGTCATGGGCTAATCAAAGACTAATGTGGTTGTCTCACTAACTGACCACTAAACTCTACACATGTCTACGTACTCGGCTCCCTGAAATGACGTCGTATCTGAGCCCTCGTCACAAAGGCCTCATAAAGCATTTGATAGTATGTACATCATTGCAAAATTTGATCTCGCTCGGCTTGGTACTAAGCAAGGGGAACAAAGGATGCTAGTGTAATCTTAGCTAAAAGTCTTTGTTGCCTTTTTGTGGCCAACTCCTATCTCAACACATCTCTCTCCTAACGGAAGCCATCTCTCTTAGCAATCAATGTCGCCACCTATGCCTTAGCCACCTACCTCCATGAAATCTCTTTGTCCCTCTCAATAATGTGAGCATCCTTGTCTACAGTTATTTGGGCTATCTATGTTGTTGTGGAATCTGCGTGTGGGGGAGGACCTTGTGGTGTCAGTTGATCCTACTACATCTGATCAGGTTGTTTTCCATCATGGCCATCATTCCTATTATCCTGATGATCCCAAATTCTGTCCAAATTCTCTATAGCGCTACATAGCCTTTGATGCTCACCCCTCCTACCTGTAATACCGACCAATATCTATACTTATCCCATGACTAGCCCAACACCAACAGGATCTGTGAAATGTAGAGGAACGCGACGAGCCCACCACTAATCATACTCTTGAGTCGTGTCAGGATTCGCTAAACCCACTGTCCATCCCCATCCAAATAGGGAAAGTCGCCATAACTCGGCTACAACATCAGTAGAAGAGGCCTGTGGCCCCCACATCCTAACCTCTCGAGATGTCCTCCCGAAATGTGCATGATAGTCATCTCTAAAATGGGTTTGGCGCTCTCCAAATTGAAGGAGAACCTGATCAGGTGCGCTCAAGAAGAGAATCCACATGGCCTATCAACCACCATGTCTATCGAAAATAGGGGAGTTGTTTCATGTTTTTATACCAGGCTTCATAGCCTATCCATGGTCTCCAAATGAATGCAAGCATGCCATCAAACATGCCTCTCTAGTAAGGTAACTGGCTAGGCTAGGTGTAATGCATGAAATCTAAATATTTGTACGAGTATGGATCCTCTAGATCCTGCTCCAAAACACCATTTGGTATAGTCACTAGGATATGCTCCCAAGCCCATACATGTAATAGTTTCATCCCTATAGAAATTGACATGCCATTGTGGTAGGTATCCTCATGCATATCTCTACATAAATATGTCAAAAGACACAAACCCCAAGCATATTGAGTCTTGTGCTCCATCATCTACTTAATGCAGATACCCCAGCCAATAGGAAAATGTCTACCTCTATAATTGGGCACCACAAGCCCCATGATCAAGCCTTCTAAGACCATAGATATTAGATCTGCGTTGTCAACAAATGGAGACAAGTCCATCTCTGAGTCCACCACCTATAGTCGCCTAATGCCAAGAACTCGTTGAATGGCATGAGTACCCTGTCCAACATTATAGGTAATAAGCTTGTCATGAATAGGGATACGAAGAATGCTCTAGACATCCGCCAATGTGATATTCGCCTCACTGGTTGGTAAATGGAAGGAAGATGACTCAGAGTGCCATCTCTCTACAAGGGCAGTCATCATCGCCCTATGACATCAAATCTCTGGCATGTAACATATATAGCACAATCCCACAACATCTAGTAAATCCTTCTCCACCTCGAAGAAACCAGTAATCAAGTTGAACAGCTACCACGATCGTCACTCTCTAGAATAAAGCAGTTTGAGAACCGCTTGCAAACATTCAAGCCACGACGTTAAGAATTTTCTAGAAAATCACATCACGAACCTAAGACTACAAGAAAATTGGCTAAATCATTCAAAATTGATAGTAGCAACCACTTTTTTGATAATTGTGGTCAAGAAAAATGATAGCGGTCCTATTTTTTATAATATCAGTTATTTTGAGCGACAGTGGAAAAATTAACAAAAGTGAACAAATTTCACAATAGCACACAAAATTGACAAAAGCGGCTATATTCCTAAGAGAAAGACAATAGCGCACAAATTGTTAGATAGTAGTAAACAAAAGTGAACAAGAAAAGTGATAATGAGCAAGAAAAGAAATAGCGAACAAATTTCATGACAAAAGTGGCACAAACAAAAAGTACAAACACGATAAAATCGAGACAAAAGCGGCAAAAACACGAAATTTCCACTATCGTTAAAAATGTTTTCTAGCATCAATTACACAAAAATGAAAATATGAAAACAAGAATAGAAGTGATACATACTGTGATGCCTGTGCCAACTGGCCTCCCAAAGTCACAGACCACCTCTGCACGATGTGGGGCACCAAGAATCCTCGGCATCGCAACTCGACAATCGTAAAAGTAGGTTCTCTAGAGGCAAGATATTCTCAAATCAAGGAGTGCAAATGAGGGGTAATTTAAACCTAATTTACCATTTAAACCCCTCAAACCCTAATTTTTTACTTTGGAAACCCTCCTAGGTTAAAATTAGAGAGCACCTTGGAACATCTGACCCATAAACGAAGGCCCTATAGCCTATTTTTTCATACTCTACACATATGAACTATAATGAAACCTTGTCATGAGCGCGACCCGAAAAATATTTTTTCCGACTAACCTCTCGAGGGGTAGCCCAACATTGTAATATTTTTTTGTTGACCACTAGGGCACAGTGGGGCATATACAAAATTTTCAAATCTTGATCTAAACATCGAATTCTTTGAAACAAAGCAACCAGTACTTTGTCTCAAAGAGGGACAAAATGTAGACATGTAAAAATAACCTAACGCATATCACACACCTTGAATGACATTTTTTCATCACCAACATCATTATCATTAATATCATTGCATTTCACATGGTTTTCACTAATTAACCCTATTTTCCTCTATTAAATGATAATCTTTAAATTATTTAATTAATTAACTATTTCATCATTAATCTAACTTTATTCCTCCTAATTAAATAAATAACATCAATTGTTTAATTATGTCGCTAATATACCTTATTCATCTAAATCAAATAAATTGTTATCACTTAATAATTTAATTAAATCACTTTTCCCTCTCTAAACCTGAATAATTAAAATTATTTATTTGAAATCATTCAACATAGTCAACAAACAAATACAACTTTATTTGTTAAAATCAAACATGACTTGCACATTCATCCCTAAATATTAATTAATTATCCTCACCCTTCTTTTTGATTGAGCAAATCACAATCACTAATTTCTCACTCTAATGGGTTAACTAACTCACCTATTCTCCAATCCCATTGATAATTTCTTCAATCCCACTAACCACTCAAATTGGCTTTCCCAATCCCACCAATTATTCCAATCTAAATCCACTAATCTTTCCAATCTATTTTCTCTCAACAGTTCTCAACCATTGATCAAGATCTTTTACTACGAAATCTTGATCGTTCATCTCAAAAAATGAAATCTATAAAACAATCTTCTACCTTCTCACAAATCATCTAGAATTTACATAGTGAAGTGTTGATCAACTGATTCTTGAGCACATTGAGAATTATTGTCTTCTTATTCTAGTTCACCATTAACACACTTTGAAGCTTTTGCAAAACAACAAATGGAGGCTTCGCAATTCAACATAAATACAAATTACACTTCAACATGGGATGGTAATGTTTTAAAGTTTTGGATTCAATTTATGTTATCTTTAGGATTACATCGTTTGTTGATTTCGTTATTTTAGAACTTCATTTCATGAGTATGGTTGGAATTTGATCTTGTTTGAATTGATTTAGTTTAATTTAGTGCTTGTTTTCCTTATGCTATTTTCCCCCCTTACATCAATCTTCAACATTAATATTCTAAAAGGTGATCTAGAACACCTATAATTTTAATATAATATTAAAAATAGAGAAGTAATTGAGAGGCTCAAAAAGATAAAAATACTAAGGAAATATATATTACAACACCTTTATAATACCCTTAAGCTAAAAAATAAAATGAAAGTAGAGCCTATTATAAATTAGGCCATTGAATTGAAAACATTAACAACAGTAGGGATCAAAGCATTCTCATAAACCCTTCAAAATGTATTGGGTTGGAAGACTAGTGGTCACCACATCCTTACTTTGTCCATAGGCATTAGAAGATGATTTATGGGTAACACGAAAGTTGGGACCACCAACCAATTATTGAATTAAAAAAAGAACTGTGAGTGGAACCACAATCTTAACATATCTCCCTTCCACTAAATGTAACATCTAATTGCTACGGACTAGTGTTAAACAAGCAATTCCAAAAGAACCATAAGTAAAATCCTCAGTGAAAGAAAAAGTCACAAAATTGCTAAAACCTAACAACCCTTTAAATAGTTTCATCACCTTTGAAACTAGATGCTTGTAATATAAAAGTGCATTCATTTATATATCTAAAAAAATCATGGATCATACACATAATCCAACTTGATACTCCACCATCTATTCCTAGACATGATATAGAAATTGCAAAAAAGGACCAAATGTTATTTTGAATACAAATTTTTATCACACCATCCAAAATTATAAAAAATTGGCTATCTATATTTTGAATTATTTTTTAGATAGCCACTTATGCTCAAGAGTCAACTTCAAGTATCTTCTCTGATATCCCTTATAAAATTATCCATCCCTAACTTCACTTTTAGTAATTTATCCATTTTTGTACTACACAAAATTGGGTCAACCTTTCCATCCTAAAACAATAATCTAACAAGTGCAAGCATGATATTTTGAAACTCCACTTTACATGCATCCAAAGACTTGATGCTACCACCACCAATTAACATGGATGGAAATTGGCATTCCTCCAAGGCTTTACAGTTATTTGTTTTTCTTAAAATTCTACACCAAGTATATTTTGGTATGTAGACACATCATTCAATAATCTTGCCACCTCATAAGTACTTACAATGTCATTAGGGGTACTTGGGTTGTATTTTATGTTGCTACAAATGACCTTCACTTGTGATACATCTAGTATCCATGTGTTTAAAATTGATAATAAGGTAGATTCATGTTGAGTAAATAATTAATTAAATTGTAAATAAAAATATCTTAAATACATCCTATCAATGTGTTTTAGATATGTATTTAAGATATCTATATTAGTTATTTATTATATTATATTATATATATAAGGGTAGACATCCACCTATAATATATTAACAGTTAAAAAAGTATTGTATACATATGAAGAGGAAAGCTATAAAAATATAAAAGGATTCATAACATGGCTCAAGAGCTCTCTACAAAGTTGAGCAAATTTCTACATCATAATTGGGTTAGACCACTTCATTGAAGGGAGTATTGTGATTTATGGCATACAAGACTGAGGGTCCAATAGTAAGATATATAGGTTGTACATTCAATGTGTGATATAGCAAGAATTGGATGACCTTAAAAAATTATTGAACCACCTGTTCTCTACATGATAAAATATTTTGAAGACCTTTTTCTTTGGTGTAGGCTCCACCATTTGTTGATGTGTTGATACTTATACAATGGATTAATGAGAAATATTTATCAAATTGTTACCTTTGAAATGATGTGTACGTCATTCATTAGAAGAAAATAGATAAATTTGTAGCTTAACTTCTTCAACCTATTCCCTTTTTCCTTTATCAAAATTGGGAATTTCTTCATAAAATGTGTCATCTTTCAATCAATGGAATTACTAAAAATGTGTCAATTTGAGCATAGTTCGAAGGAGCACTACTATGACATGTGTCCAAAAGTACAAGTGTCTTTATGTAATATCCCCATTTTTTTATCATATTATCATTGATTGTAGCTATTAGTTTTCTTGGCGATAGTCAGTGTTGTAAGAGGGGTTATCAGTTGTCTGAGGAGATCTAGATTATTTTTTATATCTTTAGTTGTCGTTTCTAGTCAGAGTTCATATTTTCCATAGTTTCAAGAAAGAGGGGGTAGTTATAGAAAGTGGAATAAAGGTTTTAGAAAGCTCATTTTTGGGTTATGCTATATTTTAGTTGATTTTATGGAAAGCTTGGTTTTCAAAAGCTTGAGGATGGAAACCTTTTGATTCAGTGATTTTGAAAAAAACCAAAATCCATTGCAGGTGGAACCATTCAAATGTCACGTATGAGAATATTGTTTGCAAATTAGGAAATTTGTGATGTCTTGTTCCAAGACAAATTTTTGAATTCAAATTTTGGATAATTTGATGAAAAATCGAAGTTAAATTTCAGAGGGTGTGAATGGTAATATTGGAGCCTAGTTTGATGTCATGGTTGTTGAAGGAGTCAGGTTCTCTTTAAAGGTTGAGAGGATACTATTATTCTATTCGTAGTATATTTTCATTCAATACTTCCTTTAATAGTGAAGTCTACAATAGTCATGCATTTTAGTGTGATGGTTTAATGATTATCTAAGGAGTTGTAGGCTCTTAGAGCTTTATTTGTCTAAAGAAGAATATGGAGTTTTAAAATTATACCACACCTTGATTTTTTGGTGAGCCGCACTATCAAGTACATATACATCTTGAACATTTGAATGGTGAGGTTTATTCAAGTTGAGTTAAGGAATCACGTGGAAGAGAATAATTAAAGGGAGTCGCCTAAATTACTATTGGAGGAGTTTGTAAATATTAAGATATCTCTCTTAGAAAATTGCAACCTTGAACAAACTTAGACTTTACCATTGTAGCTTCATAAAGAATTGTGGGTCACCCAAGAGGAGTTACAACTTATTTTTTAATTCATATGAAGCCTTTAGAAGTCTATGATTACTACCATTGCCTTGTGGTCAAGTGCTTAATTAAAGGGGACTCATGGTCAAGTTTGGAAATTGCTCTTTACCCAAACTCAATGCCAGGAAATAAGTTGTGGTTTTATCAAAGTGATAGTCACCAATTATATTAGCCACATTTTTCCTAGAAGAAGTCGCCCAAACTTCAGGTGTTGTGTTAATGTAGTGGTTATTGCTAATCTCTTTCATATTTGTTGCCATTTGTTTTATAGTTTAAGTTGTTATATGTTGAAGTTGTGAGACTCCCATAGCAGAGGAACTTGTAGGAAGGAATTGTGCCTTAAGGAGAAATTCCAGGCCAGTGAGTTTAGTTGGTGAAAAATATCTTGTTATTTTGTGATTTCCTATCTAGTATATTCTAAAATTTCTGGTCTAGAATTTATTGAGCATTTAGTCTGGTTGTTGAATTGTATGAAATAATTTATTCTACTGTCATATTTGCAATATATATACAATATCAAACTCCTAGAAATTTGAGAAGATCAATTTGTGCATAATGACAATCATTCTTCCATTGTAGGCAATTATACTTGAACACAAAACAACATTTAGAAAATTGTACATCCAACGGCTATTGGGAGACCTCCTGATATCAGAGTGAGAAATTTGAAGTCTCTTCTATGTGACGAAGTCCCTCGTTTAAAAATTCATCAAAGAGACTTCAACATATTGGCAAGAGTTACTTCGAATTCCCTTTGATACTTCAAAGTTCATTTGAAGGAGAAGATCGATGGTGGAGATTGAGTCGATGATGATCAGATGGTGCATGGTGTATGAAGTGGGTTTGAGCTCTGCAAGCTGACACGTGGCAATATCTCGCTTCACATCACTGTTGTGAACTAGATCGAAGAGATGTCAAGATATCAGATTGAGTAGCTTTTAAGTCCCTTCGACAAAGTGATAGTTTAATCAACAGTTAAGATTGATCCATGAAGGACGATTGATGACTATGGATGTTCATTGGGGAGAAAGGTAGATATCGGCAAGATGGAATGATCGGTCCCTTCGATACAATGATAGTTTCTTTTGGTGGGCCTGATAGGGAGGTGACAATAGTGAATGTTGACATGTGAGGACATGTGGCAAAGGATGATTGCACAATATGTCAATTCACATCCTTGTTGTGAATTGTGTGGCGATGAGGTGGATGAAAAATGGCGACAGCCCACCAGCCCACCAAGATTTTGTGGGCCTATATCTTTTACCAGCGGTATAGCAGGCAACAGTGGTGATCGAACGACAGAGATTGAATGATGTTGATTGAAGAGACCTTTAGATTTCAAAGAGAGTTATTTTAAGTCTCTTTGATATACTAAAAATCAGAAAGAGCATGCAATCAACAGTGGAGATCAAACTGAGTTTGATCGATGATGGAGAATGCTTGAAGCTAATCAAAGATACCCCTAGATATCGAAGGGAGTGACTTTAAAGTCTCTTCAATGTAATGAAAAATAGAAGGGGTGTGCAATCGTCGATGCAAATTTTTTGCAATAGGAGGAGTCTTCAAATAGTGGTGAGGTGTGTGTGGAACCAAGTGTTGAGATATGGTGTTGTACACCATTGCATAAATTAATTTATTATAATATTGTAATTTCAATAATTATTTAGTTGTGATACACCTTGGTGGTGTTGTTAATCACACTAGGCAATTATTTGGGGTCCACTTGATGTTGTATTGTATCATTGTATTATTATTATTTGTGTTGGAGACATGTGATAATAATTTAATATTAGGGAAATATTAAATAATGTGATGTTTTAGTACCTAATATTAAATGAGGGGTTAGTGGTTTTGTATTCACATGGTTTTTTGGTACATGGTTTTACCTTACCACTAGTTGTATTATGTGTGAGCTTGTGTCTATAAAAGCAAACACATGTGTAGTTGTTTAGGTTGGTTGAGTGGGTTGGTTGTCATTATTGAGTCTTCTTGTGGAGTGCATTTGTGAAGCATGGCATAGGATGTGTGGATTCATGCTTAGACACATGGGAATGCATTGGAGGGCTTGATGCTTCAGAGGTATTTATTGTAACTCTTGTATTGCTTTATTACTGAATAATATGATGGAATATGGATTCTTTTGGAGGTTGGGTTTTTCCCTCTTGAGGGTTTTCCCAGGGTATATCTTGTGTTATCTTGTGGCTTGTCTATTTGATCTATGCATTTTGCAAACATTTTATGCATGTTTATCTCTCATGGGTTATGTAGGAAATGGATTAAGATCATGGGTAAAATGAAATATTTCCTAACACCAAGAAGGTGTAGAGCTTGACAAAGAATGTTAATGGAGTACTATCCTTAGAATTATAGAGTTGTCATACCAGTGAACAACTGGGAGTTTCCTTTCACGGAGACCCTCAAGGATGCAGAGCTTCATTTAATTTTCAAGGGGCATTACACTCAATTTACAAATTCCATCAAAAGGGTTATAAGAGTTGAAATCCTCGAGCCAAAGGCAAGGCATCTATTGTTTCCTTCTCAGCTCTTATCTATATTCATCTCAAATTTTCTTGATTTTCTCCAGTGTTTTTGGTAAGTAGAGCACATCACGAACAAAGTTGTCAAGGGTGTATATTTATGGAATGATATTTTGTTAAAGGCATGTCAAAATTATGATTTGTGGAAGGGGAAGGGATATGTAGGAGGTCTATTTCCTCATCATTTTATGTTGCATGGAAATTCTTTTGTTACTATCTATCATCCAATTAAGAAGTCCTTGGAGATGCATAATTCAAACCATTTGCAGATAGTGTTAAATAGATATGCAGGGGAGGTTGATTTTGAGTTAGCAAAAAAGATAAGAACCGGGGTAAATGAAATTATGGTGCTGCTCACACATGACCATAATCCCCCAATGCTAGCTCAACCAATGGATGCAGATGCATATAGTGTTTCCCCTCGTCCTAATGCTATGGGTTTCAATCTAAATGCTCTACTACCAGTACAATATGATGGGGGGAATTTACATGAACATCAGGATGAAAATGATGTTTAAATAGACTAGATGGAGGAATGAAGTTTGCTCCTTCAAAATTTGTATACGGAATTTTTCTCGTTTTTGTCTACTCTAAATTCTCGGATAATGTAATGAAATGAACGAATTGGTCTTGTTTTGTTTTTTGCTTAGCCCAAAAGCATATTGTAAACTCTGGGTTTGTGGGTAAAATCTCAACATCCTCATATACTTTATATTATTGGAGGAATCAGGGGATAAATATGGGCTTCTAAGCCATGAATCTAAAACTCTTATGCATATTTACTATTAATATATAATATATATAGGCCTATGGTATTTTATCAAAAAATAAAATAAAATAGTTTGTCAAAATACCTGAATAGCTAAATTGGTCAAAAAAAAATTGCATAGAAATTTAGGGCAAGACATTACACTTTATCATTTTCCATAGTCTTTGTACATTTTTTTAAAAAATGGGTCCACCAACTCAATTGACTCACTTATTTTTTTCCTAATATTGCACCAACTTCAAGTTTTTAGAATAAAAATATTGAGAGCTTGCATCATCTATTAGATATTATCTTTATGCAATCAACGACTCCACTTTAGTAATGACTTGTTTTTATAACAGTGTTATAATGGCACCCATTCAAATTGATGTGTCATTTCTCAACCAATGGCACAATGGAAAAGATATGATTGAGAATAAATAACCACTCAAATGTTAGCACCAATGTGAGTCATTAGTATCACATCATAAAAATTAGACTAGATGCATATTTTTAGACATTATACATTTTATTTATTATATTCATAATATATTTAATTTTATTTATTACCATTGATTTTCATTTTAATATGATAGCTCTAGTTGAATTATGTGGCATTATAAGCATGTGTCCTTTAAAAGGCTTGTTAAGCCCCACAATTTCTTTTATTAATGTCATTGCTAGCCAAATGTGGTCGATTTAATGAAGTTCCTAGGTCAACCATTATTATTTTCTTACTATTTTTTGGTTGGCAGTTCTCTTAAGGAGACCTGTTCTAGAAACTTTAAGTTCAAATTTGGGTGTGTTAAAACTTGGGCCCACAATAGACAATGTAAAGTTTATCATTTAATGTATAATTTTTTTTCTAGCCATTTTTTTTTGAAATCGTGGACAATTTTTTTAGCAAAAACTAATAATGTGAATAAATTTTTAAAAAATGGTGTGATATTTTTCTTCCAAAATTGGCACATATATTTTCCACAAAAATTATTGTCTTATGCTAAGATTCATTAGGACTTTATTTCTTTTTAGGGGGTTTTCTTGGAATCACTAGCCACATTATTATAATTTTAAATTATCAACAAATTTTCTAGCAAAAATCATCAATAGGAATAAATTTGAAATAGTTTTATCACATTTTTTCTCTTTCTAGAATTGGCATATATTCACCACAACAAAAATATCACGGGCTAAGATTTTCCAAGATTTATATCTTTTTTAGGTGGTTTTTCTTAGAGTTATCCTT